>VMDR010018651.1:0-18987 GCA_007922815.1 Macrotus californicus
GGTATAGGAAACAGAGGACTCAAAGAACTTATATGTACAACCCATGGACATGAACTAAGGGGGAGGAAATGCTGGAGGGTCGGGGGGTATGTTGGAGGGGGGATAAAGGAGGAAAATTGGAAAAACTGTAATAACAGAATCAATACAAATACCTAAAAACAAAAGAAAACAAAACAAAAAAGGTTTGTCATTTACAAATATTCTTTTATGTCTTCATGTAATGTTTTATTTTTATATGTCCTAGATTTTTCTTGTTCTTTAAATGTTATATACATTTTTTGTAATGGAATTATTTCTTCCTTTGTATATTTGATTGCTCATTGTTTTTTTAAAAGATTTTATTTATTTAATTTTAGAGAGAGGGGAAGGGAGGGAGAAAGAGAGGGAGAGAAATACCAATGTGTGAGAGAAATGATCAGTTGCCTCTTGCCAACCAGGGACCTGGCCCATGACCCAGGCATGTGCCCTGACTGGGAATCACCTTGGCGGCCTTTCGGTTTGTGGAATGACTCCTGACCCACTGAGCCGTACCAGTCAGGATGGTCATTGGTTTTTAAATAGGAGAAGTATTTTAAATTTGTTTTTATATTTGAATGTTATTTGTCTTCCAGGCATACAATTACACAATCTACACAGTAATAGTTTTCTTCATTTTTGGATGTAGCCATGCCCTCACTGTGTGACCAGGACAAGTATTCCATCATGCTGAGACTCTCCGCCGTCATCTTTAGCACGGGAATTGCATCCATCTGAGGGACACTTGAAGCCAGTGCTTACAGACAGACAGAGGTCTGTGAGTGCTGAGCCTCCCCGGGAGGGGAAACCCTGGTGTTCCTGGATAGCAGCAGCTTCCAGGCTCTTTGCTGCTTTCCAGGAAGAGCTGTGGGCTGTGCACCATGCATCAAGGCCAGAAAGAGATAGCACAGAGAGGCAGGAGGAGGCAGTTGACATCTTTGGGCTTCATGCATTCATCTGATTTTAAGGGAGATTTTGATTGAGGTGAAAGGCAGGTGACACCAGAAGTGTCCCCTGAGGAGTGGGCAAGGTTGGCATAAGAATGACAGAGCTATATTCTTATGTTATTGACAAGGAATGATGAAGAAACAGCAGGTAAATATTCAGATATGTGAGATCATAGTAGACACAGGAAAATAAACCATATATTCATGCTGCAGACAGCTCTGTATCAAGTACTTAGACGAAACCAGTTTCCATCAACTGGAGGAAAGGCACATTGAGCAGACTGGGTTGATCCCACCAGGGTGCCTTTCAATGCCACGCCCAGGCCTCACCGCTGCTGAGAGCTCTCCCCTCCACACTCATCATTTCGTGGACAAGAGTGTCGCTCCCAGGCCTGGTCGGGATATTCCCAAATATTCCCCAGGGTTTGGTCACATGACCAGATGTTTTAGGTTGGCCCTGAGGTGCTCATAACCTTGTCTGTACAACTGTTACTGCACAGGCCCTGGCCTGGAGCTGGGCTGCCTCAGGCCGGCCTGTCCTGTGTGGGTTCTTGACTTTGAGCAGGAAAGATTTTGCAACATGAGTTCAGGCGAGCTTGAGAATGGATTGATTAAGGCTGGGGGCAGTGAGACAAAGGAAAGGCTTGGGGCAGAAGCAACAAGAGAAAGTCTAGGCGGTGCTGCTTTGGCTCCCCAGAAACATTATAGGAAAGGAGTAAGCCAAGGCGGGGTGGCTGTTAGGTCCCTGGGAAGTCAGGGAAAAGGGGGCCGTGGAGACAAGACTGGGGGGGGGTAAGCCCAGGTAGAGCCGCCTTTGCCCACTGCTCCCCTGGCTGCAGGTCTCCTGGGGTCCCTTAGAGTTCAGGAGGAGATAAAAAGTTCATGTCTGAGAAGGGGCGTGGGCATGCTCTAGGGTGAGCCTGCCTGGAGCCTTTGTTCTGAAGGCTCATTATCTTCTTCTGTGGGTGCGAATCTTAGGGAAGTGTTTTAGCAGAATATTCACTAGTTTTCTAGTTGCAGTTCTAGTATGCTGATGCATCCAAATGAATGCTTAGGTGTTAGGGGATATTCTTTGGAATGCGAGGTTGCTTTACTTTTATCTTGGGCCTGTCTGGTTTTTAAAGGGCTTTTTTGTTATTTGTTCTCTGACTTCATCCGTCCTTGGGTTTAGCTGGAACAAATGACATTAACTGGGTCTCGGTTCTCTATCTCCCAGGCCAGCAGGATTCAAGCTGTGTATTTTTTGGGTAGGGAGGAAACATACAAACCGTTCACTCTCAAGAGCCCTTGGGGGAGATGAGCTCTTGTGACTCACCAGCTGGCTCTAAGCTGCTCAAAATGTTTGGCTGTGTTTGATTTTCTTGTCCCAGTTTCCTCGTACAACTTGCCCAGGAATTTTCCTAGCTTCTCACTATCCTGCCTCAAAACTACAGGGGTTTTTGTCTTTTTTTTTTTTTCCTGGTATGGTGACCCTTGATTTTCTACCCAGTCTACTCTGCTCAGTGGGACAGTTTGACAGTCAGGTGTGTCATCTTTAGGAGCTCCTTCTTTTGTGATGGCTCCCATTCCTCATGTTCTTCTTCCATCCATTGGCAAGTCCCACTGACTCCACCTCCAAAACCCACTGCACACCTGTGTCTTTGCATCTAATTGCATTCCCCCGAGGTCCAGCCACATGGACTTTTGCTGTGACCACTGCAACAGCTCCCACTTCCGTTCTCACACAGCAGCCAGGCACATTTTTAATTAACCACTCAGACCACATTACTCTCCCGTTAAAACCACCCAGAAGATTTCCATTGCACTGGAAATACTTCTCAGCTTGCACTTTGACCCGCAAGCTGCCCTGTGTCATCCCTGCCTGCAGCCCCAGCCTCATCTGCACCTTGCCCTCCAGCCGCAGACCAGTCTGCTGCTGCTTCCACCTGCCCACCATGTCTTTGCCCTGGATCCTCTGACTCATTCTCGGAGGGACTGTTCCTTGTACCTGCTCTCCTGGTTGCCTGGTTATCAGAAACTGCAGGTCCCAGGCCTGGGACTCGGAAGATGACTCAGTATTTGGTGACTGAGACCATGAACATACATAGCCACAGCCATAGTTTTCTTATCTTTCTCTCTTTTCTGGTTTGATTTTGGTGCCATATTTAATGGCTGGTTTTACTAAAGTTCTGGATACTTCTTTACAAGTGGGGCTGGTTCCCACTCACACATGTTTGGGATGAGCGCCATGCTCCCACTTTCTGCCATAAACCGCACAAGAATCAGTATAAGAATTTCAAATCTTGGTTATTTGTCAAGCACATGACATCGCAGAAGAACCTCCTCATGCTGAGGTCCCACTGATCTACCCCAGATCTGAGATGAAGGCCAAACCCGAGACAAGATCACTGAGGCTGAAGCATAGACTCCAACAGAAATTCGTGGACCCTGAGAAAGAATAAGAAAGAGGCTGGAACGGCAAGGCTGGATGTTGTCTCTGTCCACGGAACAGGCCACTTTGTCCTGACTCTTGTCCTGAATCATCACAGGTAAAGGGGTTTTTCCTGATTAATTAAGTTAATGGGCTTGATGAAGTTCCCACTACTTTTTATAAAGATTAAAAGGAGCACAGATGTTTCTTTCTACTTCCCATGTACAAATAAAGATGCTGCAACTCACTCTCTGTCCTTATAATTAAATGTGTCTATAAAAGTTATTTTATAATTTTGTAATTTATGCTCTGTGTATAATTGCTTCTCCTTGGTCTATAATTTTTCACAAAAGTATACCAAATGATAATATAACACCATAAAACCCTTAAATGCCACTAAAAACAAAACTGTAAGACACACTTTCTGTAGACAATGTCTTCAGTGTGGTCCACGTGGAATGGAGACAGCACCTGTGACAGGACTACGTTTTCACATGTGTTTGAGTGTGCACACACACGTGTGAATGCACATTCATGTTTGTGCACGTGTGTTTGTAACAAGGCTGCCACCTGGATCTGGGCCAGTGGTTCTCAGACTTGAGAACTTGTGCAGGTTGATTTTTAGGCTCCATCCTCAGAGGTTCTGAGTGAATTGTAGGTAATAGCTCTCACCCTGCTCAACTGTTGGAGGCATCTGATGAGCAGAGTGCCCTGGGCAGGTCTCTATGCCGACGTACCTCACTTTATTGCTCTTTGTGTTACTACACCTCACAGGTGTGTTTTTTGAAAACTGAAGGCAAGACCTTCCACCATCAGAAAGATTACTAACCACCCACTTTACAACAGAGACCTGATTTACTGTGGCCTGGATCAAACCAACAATATCTCCAGGTTTGCCTGTAGTGGGAATCACTTGTTTTGAAGGACTCAGCAGATGGCTAACTCACCATACTATTCTTCTCTTGGATTTTCATGGAGAAAAGTATTTGTTGACCACCAAACCAGGTGCTGCATCCCCTTCCCTGGCTCCTGGTGGTTTTCACACAGTATGTACTCAGTAAACATCCTCTGCATTCAGTTTTGCTAGAATCTTCCAATTTGAGCAGCCTATTTGCAGGATGGTGCAGAGCGTTCTTTGGGCAATTTTTGGCTCTCTCAGACATGGAATGGTGGCACACACTGACTCTCCACTTAGGTGAGCTGGGAGACCATTTCGTGAGTTGCCTGACCAGATTGTCCAGTCTACTGTCCAGGGTACAGGGTCACCCTCTGGCAGACATGGAGACAAAAAGACCCTAGAAGCAAGCTCTGTAGAAGGCCTGTCTTAAATATAGAAGGGGGCAGGCATTTATGGGGAGACAGCTCATTGTGCAGTAGGCAGGTCGACCCAAAGGTGACCCCATGACCTCTGCCTCCTGCTTTTAAGCCTTTGTGTAGTCCCTGACCCTGGAGTGTGGATCAGGGCCTGGGACTGGCTTACAGCCATTGAATGTGGCAAAAGGGCTGGGATATTCTCTTGTGACTGTTACCTTACATCTCAGCACACTGGGGAGAAGCTTTTGTAGGCTTGCTGAAGTGAGTGGCTCTGTTGGGTGACTGCATATGACAAGGAACTGGGTGATCCTGAGGATCTGAGGGAGCCCCCAGCAGAGGCCAGCAAAAGTGAGACAGCCTCAGTCAGACAGTCTCTGAGACACCAATTCCGCCAACATCCAGAATGAGACTGGAAGCAGATTCTTCCCCAGTCCAGCCTCCAGGTGAGAACCTGGTCCACCTGGATTACAGTCTGGTGATGCTATGTCAGGGGGCCCAGCTGAGCCTGCCACGGTCCTTGACCCACTGAACCAGGAGATCACAAACAAAAGTCATCTTATGCATTTGTGGAAATTTTTTATGTAACAATGAAGAAACAAACACAGTTATGGGTGCTTAGAACTTCATAATTAGATATTTATTTCTTTACATTAGCCAATGGGGACTCTGAATATTTGATAATAACACATGAGAGTGACATAAGCAACACTTTAATGTCTTAAAGTCATCGATGTTCTCACATGGACAAACTTTGTTCATCCCTGTCCCTACCCGGAGCAGGTTGGGGAAAAGAGGAAGCAGGTCAGGGGTTGGTGCAGATTAAGCACCGATGAGGACAGTTGTCTGTGAGATGGGAGGGCGAAGAGCTCTGGCTTCACTGCTTCTGCCATGGGCAGGTCTGAGTGCAGGGAAGGGCCTGGGTGGGCCAGTTTGAAACTGGTGTGGACTGCCCACCCCTCAGGCCAGGAGAAAGGAAGAAACTTAACTTAGTGATTTCATGACTCGGCATTCATTAAAAGGCTATTATCACCCATACCTGTAAAGTAGGAAGCTCAGCAGCTCACTGCAGGCCAACAGAGTGAGTCTAGACAGGACAGTGCCCCTGGGCTCGGCACACAGACCATGGCAGGCAATTCTAGAGTCTGCTTCCCAGGACGACAGACTAAAACAGCTCCACAACAGGTTTGCTGGGGAAAGAGCTGTTTTTACAATCAGTGCAGACGTGGGACAGGCTTCCCAGGCAAGATGGCTCATTTTTCAGGGACAAGTTATGTCCAGGAAGGCAGGACGAATGACGATGGGACTGGAAAAGGAGACCAGCCTGGGAGACGCAGAGAAGCCACTGATTTATTCTGACATAATTTTGGTAAGCAATGCAGACTTGGTCCCTGACCCTCAGCTGGCACAGGGGGTGTGAACCCAGCTCTGGTGGCCGCAGGACCATGCTTGTCTTTTTGGATACAATGTTCTGTTACATTGAGTCTGTCAGGAGTCACTAGCTTGTGTGTATTCCTGGGGCAGGGTACATCAGTACCATTTTTGTGCTACTTTTTTCCAGGAAGATGAAGTAACAAAATTAATAAGTAAGAAAACATCACTGTATTTTCTTTTAGCTCAAGAGTGGAGAAATAGGAAAATGCTGTGTGTGCGTGAGAAAGCGCTTTGTTTATCCTGGGCCTGTCTCTAAACCAACCGTGATGTTCGTGAATTCCCACGACACAGTGCGCACACTTTGACACAAGAGTAGGTAGTGGAGTGCAAACACTTTCTTCTTTCTAGATGTGGTGTTTTCTTCATTCGAGGCAACCTGAGGTTTAAAATATTTAGTGTGCTATAGTGTTGGTGGTTTTCACATGAGAGGCTCACGTCCCAGCTCACCCACCCTGCAGCTGCAGAGCTGTCTTGTGTCCCTGTGACCCATGACTCTGCGGTTGGGTGTGCGGCAGGCGACCTTTATGCTGGACTGACGGGGAAGCAAGCCAGAGTAACTATCTGGGTGGGCCCTCCACCTGCTCATCACAATTATGGCTTCATTAGTTTCTGAATCCAGAGATCAGACCCAGGACCTTCCTGTCCCTTCTCCCTCTCCTCTCTCACGGCCACCTTGCCCCTCCAATGGCAGCCTTCAGAAATTACCACAGTAGACATGCCTCTCATTGACATGCTGACAGCAAATTATCACACGTCATTACATTGCTTCAAACACAATTTTCCAGCCTTTGCGAATCACTCTCAGTGAGTGTGAGGGGTGATGGGGACTGTCTGTTCCACTTAGACTCGTTGCTCCCTCTTTCTTTGGGACAATGGACAATTTGTGTTTCTCTTTGCAGGAAATAAAAAAAGATCCTGTCTGAAATACGTAAAAGGCAGCATAGCAGGCGATACAAAATAGGAAGAAAATAATTGCTATCCTGATTTTGACTGGTCACAGATAACTACTAACGACAAAAAAACCCATTGCTGACTCTCTCAGACCTCAAACAGTCTGCGGAACTGTTATTCAAGGTTTCTAGAAGGCGTCCCGTTTCTGGAAAGCACAGGCAGCGATGGTGGCGTGCCAGGACCCCACCCAGATTCACCTTCTCAGCGTTTGCCTGTCAGCAGCATCCATTTCCCCCCCTTGCTGCCACTTGGGCTTGTGTGACTCTATCAAATCACCATTTGTCTTGAGGTCTTGTCTGAAATAATTTGAACTGCCAAATCCCGAAATGAATAGGTTTTGTTAACACAAAAGGCTAAGGGACTGGTCGGAAATTTTAAAGAGCTCCCCATCCCCGAGTCTTAACGGATCATATTGTTTGGCTCCCAGGCATTCCTTTGTCAGCGTCATTCTGCCTTGGTGGGTGCGGGATGATGGATGGTCTGGCTGCTGGAGGCAGAGAGAGAGGCACCCCCGGGCCGGGGCTGGGAATTGGCTAAGTACTTCTGGGCACTTCGACCTCGTTGTGGTGCGCAGTGAGCCGGCCGCCTTGATTTATAAACTGGGGTGGTGATGAATGATCTTTTAAGTGGACAAGGCGGGCCAGAGCCTCGCAAATCAGAGCACTCAGACACCACTGCCACTTGTAGCAGAAGAATAACAGCTTTTGCATGTAGGGAACTGAGGCAGCTCCTGGGTAGCACACATCCATCAAGTTGGAGTCCACCCGGTTTGGACACGGGTACCCTGGCCAAGGCTCGTGGCTGTTGTCCACAGTGGAAGGATGCGTGTGGAAGGGAGGTACCTGGCTTGCGCAGTCAGGGGCTGCTGTGGACAGGGCCCCAGACGGGAGCCAGGCCTGCTCCTTCCCTGGGCCTCTGCCATGCCATACTGGAGTTATTGCTGGGTCCATGGCCCTGGGCTGTTTGCTGAGCTTTGTTCTTGCTTTGTGACCCCCTTAGCCCCCTGAGGACCCTGGTGTGCTGTCAAGGAGCATCCGCTGAGCTTCTTCCACCTGGTCCCTTGTGTGCCCCACGTTGTCCTCCTGGCTTCCTTCCTTCAGAGCTGGAGGTGAAGCTTCAAATGCAGGGCCACTAAGACCCATGGGGCCCTAACAGGGAGGCCTGGACATAACCCCCCTCAGGGCCAAGCCACTCCATCCAGACTCCCTCGCTCTGGGGACAGGGAAGGTGAGGGGAAAGCTCCAGTGCTGGGGACTTGCTCTGCCTGGTGCTTTCAGTATTTGTCAAGATAATGATTGTAATTGGAGTCAGCCTTGCTGCCAAGTGACTCATAAATTAAACGTTGGTACTGGGGCACTGCAGCTGTAGGTGAGCAGCACGCAGATCAATAGTGGAAAACCAACTTCTGCTAAGAAAAGAGCTTTCACGTCTCCCCAGAGGGAGATTCCAAAATCATTTCAATCTGTTCTGAACTCCAGGGAAAACTTCGGTGTGTCGAAAGGAGGAAGGAGTGGAGAGAAATCTCGGAGGCAGACTCTCTGCACGTCAGTTATAATGAACTGAGCCCTTTGCTCTGAGATGTGTAATATCTTCCTCAAATGCCTTTTGCAAGGAATGGAGGTGCAACCAATGAATTATCCTGCAGCTCAGGATATCTATGGATAATTAACACCACCTCCTTTTAAGCATTACTACGGCCGTTGCCTTTTGCAAAATGCAAACGCAAAACTCTGAAATCACTATGCGAAGGGGGAGGTTTGAAGGATCAGTTAAAAACTTCATCCCAGAATTCTACGTGATGATCCAGACTGGCGGAGACCTCAGGAAAAATATTACTTATGCAAATATGTTTCTGGTACTCAGGGTGAAAACAAAAATGGCCGAGCAGGAAGCTCAGGCCCTACATGAGAGGATGCTCCTTTTTCCCAGCAGAGGTGAACTTTTGTTTTCTGCCGCTGGTTTTCAAAGTGAACAGAATACGCACACTGTCAATTCAGAACAATGTTTAAGTTGCGGCTGAAACTGCCTGTGATTGTCTTACTTAATGTCATGACACTAAAATTTCAGGCAGATGGCCCAGGATCACACAGGAAGTACTGAAAAGGGATGTCAAAGCTGCTTTCTTGAGTGGTTGGATGTTTCCTCTTTCTTTGCAGTGACAGCTTCGAATGTGTCTCCTTTGTACTTGTTCCCCTCTCCCCAACTTTTAAATTTAAAATATATTAGTTTGATCATGGACAACTTGATTAGATAGTCAGTAAATCTCACATCATTCCTGTAGGAGGAAACCAAGGGTTGGAAGGTGAGAACAACCGCATGTCGGCTGCATTTGGCTCTGCTCCTCAGAGAGTCCCTCTGTTTCTGAGAGAACTCACAGCATCACATGCCTTACAAGCCATTTTTTAAGGCAAGCTTAAGCTAAGGCTTTTGTTCATCTTCTCTCCACTTCTAGAAACAATGGAAAGAGCGTGGAGTTTTGAGGCTGAATGGCACGGTCAAGTTCTTTTCTGACACATCCTCATGGTAAATTTGAGCAAGTGATTTGGTCTTTCTGGGATAACAATCGGCATAACTAACATATCTCTGTCTCTTGTCATGCCGCAAGCCTGTTCCAAGCCCTATTTCGTACAATGCTTCATTCATCCTCATGGCAACCCCAGGAGAGAGGTTATCAGTCTTAGAGAAGAAGGAATGGAGGCACGGAGAGAGCAAACAATTTGCCCAGGGTTGCACAGCCACCAAGAGGCAGACCTAGTGTCCTGATTGCACACATGAGCTGATAGAGAGCTGCACTAAGGGTTTGCTGTGAGGCCTGAGTAAGAGAACCATGCGACCTGCCAAACACAGCCTCCTCCCCTCCTCCCCCCTGCTTCCAGCAAATCAGGGGGTGGCCCAAACTGCCAGAGCTGAAGCAGGCAACAGCTGCTCCAAGAGCCTGGTCAGCAGTAACCACGTGCGGTCCTGAGACTCCTCTCACTGAAGCTTAATGACATGTCATCTCGAATCCAACATTCAGGTTGAACATCACCTCTCCGTGAATCACGGTCCTGCAAACAACTGCCCACTCCACTGCATCTTCCGAACAAATGATCCATCCACACTTCAGCCTCTGTCCCTCTGATGCGGTAACACTTTGTGCAGAGCAGTAGCCTGACCAGTGTGTGCTGCTGGCTCCACTTGGCTTTTGAAAGGTAGGTTATATTAAAAAAGCAAAATCTAAAGCAAAAACTAAAACCAGAAAAAAAAAACCCCAGAAAAACCAAAAACCACACTGGATTTATGAATGGCCCACAGGACAAACCTGAATTTTTCCGTCCTCATAAATCACTCACATCTGAACCTACTCCTTTCTGTCTATTTGCCACCATCAGATTGTAGACTCATTTCTGGACCTGCTGGGAAAAAGAAAGCCAACTGGTCCACATTTGGAGAACAAAGACTGTCTTTATAACAAAAGTGGTGCACAACATGAAGCGGTTCGGGGTAATTGGCTTTTCGGGTGGGATTATTTGGGGAGAGAAAGCAACATTTATTTAGACTCCATGTCTGCAGCGAACACCGTGTGCTTGCGAAACTGCTGAAGCGTCACTGAAAAGTTTATTCGGCTATGGGTTGTTTCGCCTTCGCCCAGTGGTAGTATTGATTTCTCTCGGTGGATTAATTATCAGAGGCAGTTTCAGACTTCCCTGAGATGGACGGAAGGAAAAATGATGTTTTCATTTCAATGAAGCCTGTTGGCAATTGTGCTGCGTTTCTCTGGAGCCCTGGAGTCCGCGAAGCAGAGGCCGCAGCGGAGAGGGACTGTGCACGGGTTGTTCATCTTATCTGCGGTCGAGGAGTCTCGGCATGGTCTGCGGACTCTGTAAACCAGCTTCATGTGGCTCTTGGCTGCTATTTGTAGAAGGGGCACGCAGCCCTGGGGGAGAAGACAGAGAAATTGTGGAATTGCACAGACGTGGAAGTCTGGGTTATTTATAGCACAGCCGCGTTGTGACAGGAGGGAGATTTAGACTGCTTACCCAGACGGGGCTCTTCTCCACGGGGACTTGTCTAAAAGTCACCTAAGAGCAGCAGGACCGTGCAAGTTCATTGAGAGCCATTTCTACAGCTAAGCATCCGGACAATAAGGGTGAACAGACACTTAACTACGAGGTCTGTCTCGGCACACTCTCTGTGGGCTCCATGCACTGCTTATGCTAACAGTGGTCCTTTATGCTTGCACATCAACAGCAACTTCTCAGTGTGTCACAGTGTTTCCATCTTCACCCCTGAGTGGTGATAGAGCAGGGCTATGAATTTCTGCAATGTTTTATATGAAAATCCGGATGGAGCAGGGATGCAGGGGAAGGTTGAGTTTCCGGGCCAGTCCAGGAGCTTTGTGGGGTCTGACACATGTTTTCTAGGACCCCATCATCCACCAGGGGATTTACATTGAATTTTAGAAGTCTTTGTCTTTTAGTATCATCTTTACTTTTCTTAGTACACATGTGATAAGGCAACTAAAAATGTCATCAATTTGTCAAGTAGAAATCAGATGGAAATAATAATGTGTATCTTACCACCTAGATGTAATCACTGAATAATTAGGTTCTTTATTTTTTTTCAGATGACTGTAGCAAAACTTAGCGCTTTTTTCATTGTTCTGTAAACTTTATCCATTAGGGGAAAGAGACACTGAATGACTCTCCCGTAATTTTCTCTTAAGCCAACCCTCACGGCTGCGAAACATGCCAGTGTCAGTGCATGTTTTACTTTTCCTCACCCTTCTTCCTAAGTTGGTGCAGTTAGTGCCCCGTTTCGGAGACAGGCATGATGTGGAGGCGCATTTGTTCCAGTATTAATGCTCATAGGTGTTTTCTTATGCTTTTTAATAAACTGGCTTTTATGAAACACTTGCCTGTGTTTCTGCTGTGGGTCTTCTGTTGCGGCTGAGAGACAGGTGGCAGGGCACCAGCCCTTCCCTGCCATCGGTGAAGGAAGTACATTCCATAGTTTTGTCTCTTTTATCTTTATTTACCGGGCTTTTCCATAAAATGTAGAATTTCGTTTTTATTTAGTCAAACCCATGAAACTGACATTTGGACAGTTTCTGCAGCTGTTGATATGTTTCAAAATGCCTCCCTCAATTCTAAGTTCATTTAAATCTTCAGAGGTATTTTTTCTAGTGTTTCGCTCCCTTATTGGGCTTTAAATGATCTGGAAAAAACTGTGATGGATGACATGCGGTGCAGGGTGCAGGACCTGACAGTTTCTCCACTTGTGTGGGGACAGGGCTTCACTCAGGACCGGGAGTGCTGTCCAGGTGCTGTAAACTCGCCGACTGAATTATTGTGACTTTATAGCAGTTCAGTGTCCCGAAGGCCCCAGTTGTCACGCTTCCCGAATGTCCTGCTTCTCACAGTTCATCCTTTTAGCATCAGTTCACCAGATTGTCTAAAAGCATTTTTAATGTGTTTATATTCTTAATTATTTTACTTATTGAAGAATACTTTTATGATTATCATCTTATTGTTGTTAATGATATTTTATACATTTGTGATTAACTTACAAATTACAATATCTTACATTTCTAGATTGATTCAGAAGGGGATGGTGTTTGCGGGGATTCTGTTTGTTCCCAGCCTTCTCTTGCCCTCCTGGGTAGCCACCCCTGACCCAGGTGGCACTTTCTCTGACTTAGTCACAGAAATCCAGCAAAGAAAGGCACAGCATGGTCCATGTGGCATGCTGCATAGGAACCTGCATTTCAAATGCATCCCAGGTGATTCCAAGGCAGGTGTTTGAGGGACAATCTTTGAGAGAGGGCCTCCTGGCAGTTCCCTTGCGGGCTTTGCAGACAGCAGCATAGAGCCTCACCTCCCAGGGTGGGACCCTCTCCCACTCCCGGGGACTTCCAGCCAGTCCTGGAGGAGTGGCCTGGCAGTACTGGCCTTGCAGCTTTGTGACTCCTCTGGGAGGCCAGCTGGGATAGCCATTCTCCTTTCAACCATGCCCGGGCTGGGCCATGCCCCTCCGAACCCCATGGGGCCTGGCAGGGAGAGAGGGACAGATGACCAGGGGCACAGCTGCAAGGAGGGCAGGCCAGCCCAGACTCAGGGCAGCCGTTCCCACACTGGAAAGTGCATCGGAACCTCCCGGAGGCTCTTCCACTCAGCTTGCTCTCAGAACTTTAGGTTCATCAGGTCAGGGGTGAAGGGGGGCGAGAATTTGCATTTTCAGCAGGATCCCAGGTGCTGCTGCTGCTGGTGTGTGGACCAGCCTGAGAACCAGTGACTGAGGGACTGAGCTCCTCTCTTGCCTCTCTCTGTGTGTCTCTGGGTCTCCTCTGGCTTTTTTTATCTCTGTTTCTGTCTCTCTGTCTGTCTGTCTCTGAATCCCTCTGTTTTTAATCATATTTAAGATAACAGTTACTTTTTCTTGAGGTCTCCTTATGTTGTTTAAAAGCAGTGAGGCAGATATTAGAAATATTCTTTCAATTTTTTTAGAAAGAACATTTTTGTTAATCAATGTTCTAAATTATTTAAGCTGGTAATTACCATTTGTTTGCTTCTCGACTGTTTTCCATGTCAGGTAAATCCTTCCGGTACTGTTGTGCCCTGAGGCATTTAAATGGGTTCCAGGAAAGGCGAGGAGGAAAACACAAAATTACACAGGTTATGGGCCCGAAATAGTGTGGAAATCTCTCCATCTCTCTTTGTTCCTTGGAACAAGAAGATGAACTGGGCAGAGAATTAAAGAAATGTGGGGTTCAGTGCTCTGACTTGTACCCCAGAGAGGCAGCTCTGTCCAGGCACGATGAAATGGCTGTATCGGGTTGGACCTTCTGAAGGTATGTTGACTACTACAGATGGAATTCTGGATAAAAAGTGAGTCGAGCATCAGTGCCAATTTATCATTTGATCACTTGCTGGGAAAATGCCTGATTTATTCGTAAGTCAGTGCCTGTCATTTTCCCTAAGCATAATGACTGTGATTTGTAATGCATACATCATATGATTTATTTAAAAGTAAATTTATTTCAAATAACTGAATTTGAATGTGAATGAAATACAGCCTTTAAGCAAATGATTTAAACGACCCGCCGTACAGAAAGCTTGTATAGATAAGTAGCTACATCTAGCTAGCAGCTGAGAGAACAGGGACTGGAAAAGTCACAGCATCTTTCAATCAGTTCCATGTATGGAAGGTAGGAACCATGTTTTCTCCTCTGAACTCTGGAGTGTGAGCTCAGTGACCTTGGGGCCTGGAAGGAGGAGTGCCCTGGGCCCAAATTCTGGCTTCCTTTGTCTTCAGCAGGTGCCCTTGTCCCCTTTGGATGTGAGAGTCTTGTGACCTCAGAGGCTGTCTTTGCTCTGCCAGCCTTCAGCAAATGCCAGCCCTGGTGACCACTCATTGTCCCATGTCCAGTGCTGACTTCTGGTGGACTTCCCATCTTTTTGGGAAGGTAGTGAATTCCCCAGGGGCAACCACACTATTCCCAGTCATATCCTGTCTCACCCTCGGCCCTGCGGGCAGACCAGGCCCAGTCCTGTGAGGTGCCGGATGCATTCGGAGAGCGGCTGGGCCTTGCAGATGATCTAAGCCACTTGTACTTCCCTCCTGTCCCAGCCCACGGCAGCTCCTGAGGTCGGCAGTTACTTCTCCATTCTTTAGGGTCCTGGAATATTTCCAGGTTCCTAAATTCTGTACTGGAAGGCAAAGGCTAGTGGAATGAGGACCTCAGTGCCCACCTGACCACAGAAGGTGGGGTTGTGGGCACACACATGGAGGGTGGTAAGAAGCCAAGACCTGGGCCTGGAGGCCCAGCCTGCAAGGCTGGACATGACCATTTTGGGGCTGGGTGTCCACATGAGAGGATAAGGGCATGGGTATTCCCCACATAAATGCATGAGTTCATGGTGGCCTTTACCCCCTACCACCCTTTATATCTTCCTTGGGCACTCCCATCAGCACACGGCTGTGCATGTGCCGGCCCTCCCTCTGTGTGAACTCAGCTCCCACGTGAGCTGAAGAAAGTGGGTCCCACTTCGTAGGGAACCAACTGCTGGGTGTTACTCTGGCTGTGCTCAGCTGGTCCAGCTCCTCTGCCTGGCCTGACCACGAGGGCAGGCTTGTTATCACAGGCCACACCCACATGTGGAGGATTTTCACAGGCCAGCCCCTCTGTGGGGTGGCTTCATACACCTCCAGTGAGCCTGAGTATTTCCTACCTTCTCAGACGTTCCCAGCCAAGGAAGGTTCATGCTGAGCCAAGGCAGAGCCAGGGTCACAGGGAGGCTCTGGGCAGGGCCTGGGAAGACAGGGCCCTCCTCAGCCATACCTGCTAGAGCTGCCACCACCACTGGGGAGTCTCAGAGCCATCTGGAGGGTTCGAGATAATGCAGTGAATGTGGACTTGGGTAAACTGAAGTGCCGTGGTGAACAGAACACTCTGCTGGATAGGGTTCATGTCATCCCCCATGTCTCTGCCCCCCTGGGAACCTAGAGCCCCACCAAGGAGTTGAGATTTAGGACTGCCTGCTCCCTGCGCTGATGGCCTCAGTGACCACATTCTTCTGCTCTCTGGGTCAATGCCCACAGGGTCTTGTCTAGCAAACCTGCCTGCATGGACAGGTGTGACTGTCCTCTTGTGCAGAATTAGGGGCACACAGGCACTTGAAACACATGTGAATGAATCGAAGTTGAGTCTATTGTCACAGGTGACAGTCCCACACGCACAGCTTGCAGTCAGGACTTGGAGAATTTTGGAGAGCCTGAGTGGTAAGGTAAGAATTAAAGACCTGTGCGGTTTGCGAAACCTGAGCTTGGTGGGAAGATCTCAGCACCCAGCACCCAAAGCTTCTGGATCCCAAGTTCCTGGGAGGCCCAGCAGCTGGAGATGCAGAGAAAATTCGGAGAGAGGAGCTTGAGGCTTTATTTTGCAAACTCCTTCCAAACAGATACGGTTGTATTTACCAAGACAGCAGGGGGTGGGGGTACGAGCAGCATGGACGACCCTTCAGGGAGCCACCTTTCTTCGAGGCAGGACTCCGGAGGAGGCTGCTGATCCTTGACAGGTGTGGTGACTGCTGTCCCAGTTTTATTAATAGCCTTCTTGCACTTTGGTTAAATAACAATGTTTTAATAGTCACTTGCGAATTTGTATTTTGTTGCCAATTATAGGATACAAATCATTTGTTTATGGTGCTCGTTTAAGACTCAGAGAGGTTTGCCCTGGAATTAGGCTCCCGGTGCACATTAATTGCTGTTTGTGAGAGCTAATGAGACAGACTGCCAAGGCACAGAGAGACACCGAGAAATAATTTACAGCCCTTCTTCCCCGAGCATTTGTGTCTCTTGTAAACCAGCCTGCCTATGGCTGTGTCCACAATAAATTTCTTGTTGCCTTTGAAGCCCCGTTTCCCACGCCTTCCTGTGAGGATGGGTCAACTCTGTAGGCCTGTGTCCTCAGCAGTGGCCTGGAGGTTACCTAATTAGTGCACGTGCCTCTCTCACCTAACAGGCTCTGGGTCTGACACAGGTCAGCCTCCAGTCTCTTGGCCATGCTGTATGGGAGAAAAAGGGGCGGCTCTTCTTCCTGAGCCTCATTGCCAAGTCCGGCACCTGGCCAAGGCATTTCTCCAGCCAAGTAGAATAAAACTGTGTTCACAGGAAGTCCAGTTCTAAACTGCACTCAGCTCTGCTGCCGTGGACGTGAGAGTGCAGTGTGCCAGGCCCCCTCTCTGCTTGGCCTTTCTCTCTGGAAGCACAGCAGTGGCCTGCCACCTGGTCTTCCAGGGAAATAGGAGGTGCTTCTGTTTTCTCAGAGGTGACTGCCTTTGACAGGACATGGGAAAGGAGACTGCGCAAATGAGGGACAGCAGAAACACCCTGAATTGTCCTCCCCCACAGCACCACTGGCAGAAATGGACCCAATCATCAAGGTCTCCCCTGGCATGCAGGACAGTTGGCTCTGAGGGCAGCGGGGGCCCTTGTCATTGCACATCTTTGCACGAGGTGCATAGCAGTGCAAAGAACAGGACTTGAGCCTTTTTGATACTCATAGCACTTTAATAGAGAAGGAAAATATTGAAGTGGACACTTGTTCTCTAAATTAATTCATGTTTACTATAAGGATATGTTTCAATTATTGATGAATCATGATGTGAAATTCTAAAGTCAACACTTTGCCTTTCAGCTGAAGCTTTGGAAAGGCTGTCCAGGGGCAGGTGGTGAGGGGCAGCCATGAACGTGGGCTCAGGGCTGGACTTGGGCTCCAGCCACCTGGACGCAGACCGGTTACTAGCCTCGTCGCCCTGAAAGTATACTTGATGAAAAAGCAACCCCAGCCCCACCCTGAGAAAGGCAAATGCCCAAAGCTGGTACAACTCGTTCGTTGATTTGTAGACAAAGATTGTTTGATGGGAGCCTGAGGAAGGACTGGATTCCTTGTGGCTTGGTGCTGGTTTGGGGGCAGGTGTTAGGAAATGGACTACGGAGGAACAGCCCCACACCCACTCCTGTCCTGTCCAGCCAGGACAGCAGGTCCCAGAGACTCTAGACTGGAAGCCATCAGGCAGGCAAGGCTCCCTGGTGTCACCTTTGTGTCATCGAATCTGAGAAAGTCATGCTCTGGCTCTCAGAACTTCTTGTCTCTGTGTGATGTGGACAAGCTCCAGACCCCCTGGAGTCTCACCTTTCCTGGCTGTGCGACCGAGTACACCTTGTAAGGCTGTGAGGCTTCACTGGATGAAGTTACTCATGTGCCAGCCATGAAGCCTGGCACCGGCTGGACACCCCCAGATACCCGTTCTTTTCTCCTTCCAAAAGTGAGGTAAATTTGAGTGGAAAGACTGCTCTTGTAGGCCTAACAGCTTATGTGTTTTATTGGAACTTCAGGTGAACTTTGTTCATCTTTTTAAGGGCAAAATTGACCTCCAGTGGACTACATACGTTCATGCCTAAATTAAAATTTCATGAGTTTTGCCATGCACATGTATCCCTGAGACCATTAGCATTATTGTGATAGTGAACTTGTCCATTACCACCAAGTGCTCTTTCCTGGAATGTTTCTCTCATCTCCCAAACCACACTCTGGATCTTGGGCAATTATTGATCTGCTTCCTGTCACAATAGATTAGTTTGCATTTTCCAGTTTTATAAAAATAAAAATGTATAGTTCATACTTTTTTCTCTGATTTTTGCACTTATTATAATTCTTTTGTTGCTCTTTGTTTCAAAAGTTTGTCATGTTTATTGCTGAATAACATTCTATTGCATGGATATACCACCCTTTATCCATTCATGTGTTTATGGACATTTAGGCAAGTTCTATTATTTAGTTATTATAAATAAATAAGTAAATAAATGAACAAATCTGCTGTGAATATTTATGTTTAAGCCTTTGTATAATTATGTTTTCATTTCTCTTGGATAAATGCCTAGAAGTAGAACACCTCATTATACAGGAGGTGTAAGTATAACTTTTAAGAAACCGCCAATTTGTCTTCAAAGTGGCTGTGGCATGTCACATTCCCACCAGAGGTATGTTCGTATGACTACATATATTTCACTTACTATACCAGCTGGAATCTCCAGGACGTGTGGGGTGTATGTCGAGGGCAGGTATCTGTGCCTTATTCTTGCTCGTAGTGGTTGAAGACATTAGTCTTTCTTTTTAAAAACTTTTTTCCTTTTTTTATTGTTGTTCAAGTACGGTTGTCTCCCTTTTCCCACCACCACTCTCCCCTGCCCCTCACACCCACCTCATTAGGTGCAGTAAGAGCTGTCCCTCTGTTCTTTTGGTTTGTAGGTTTCCGTTATCAGGTTGGGGAAGTTCCTTTCTGTTGCTAGTTTGCTGAGAGATGTTATCAGGAAAGGGTATTGGATTGTATTAAACACTTTTCCTATATGTGTTAGGACACTCACATGAATTTTCTT
>VMDR010018652.1:0-18985 GCA_007922815.1 Macrotus californicus
ACTAACATAACATGTTAAGTTGGTCGCCTATGGATTTAGTTTGGGAAAGTAAACCTCCCAAATGGAAGTTCATTTATAACACAGTACAAGTTGAATGATGCGCCTAGAAGAGAATAAACAGCTTACTCTAATAGAGATGCATTTCTAATACTTTCTACTCGGTGCCCTACCTATGTACTATATATAAGCTTTGTGATATGAGACAAAGCTCAAGAAAAAGCAGCTTGCTGTCTAACTTTTTTCATTTTATTATGCTGCACATTTTTCCACAACATTGTAAGCTTGCTTAAGCAGATAAAAATAAGATAAAATAAAAATAAAGTTTGGGAAAATAAGCTAGATCTATGTGAGAGACAGCCTGATTAAGTTTGGCTGTGTTCAAAATGTGGTTCCGGTATTTTCTAGTCATGTGGCTTTGCTCAATCTAGCCTCTCAGTGCCTCGGTTTCCTCATCTGTAAAATAGGAACACTAGTAAAAATACCTGTGTAATAGGTTTGTTTTGAAATGAAATGGGATATCTCATATAAAGTTCTTTTATAAGATAACTCATAGTAAACATTTCATGAATATGAATTGCAATGTCTTTAAATATATATATGAATAAATCTTCTACATTCTAATGTCCATAAGCAAAACAATCAATTGACAACAATTATTCTCCTACCTGAAAGAGATGAGAATGTTATAGTAAAGATCCTCCTAGAGAGAATACTGTGCAATGCAGTGATAGTATCCTCAGAAGCATCTTTACAGCAAACAAAAGGGGACCTGCTGCTTTAAGCCTCTTTCTTATAAAGTCCATCAACATAGACCAGTAAAAGTATACCAAAATGTAAGTGAGTTAAAAACATCTATATGAAACCATTTTGGAATGATCCCAGTGAATTTCTTGATACTGATCTGACTAAAGCATCAAATAAAATATAAAGTGTCTAGAATAATGGACTTGATGCTTTTTAGGCAAATCTCCATAAATATTTTTCTCAGCACTTCTAAGCATTTGAAAAGTACTTAAGAACATTGAACTTCAGCATATACTCTGTCATTACCCTATGTTTAAAGGCTTCTGGAGATTATCTAAACCAGGAGAAAAGAAGCATTGTCAGAAAGAGGTGACATACCTTTACAATATTTTAAGAGAGGACAATAAACAAGTCCCACAACCAATCTATCCATAAAATGATAATATCCTGAGCTCTGGCCTGGAGGAATTGAAAATTTATGTGTGTGTGTGTGTGTGTGTGTGTGTGTGTGTGTGTATATAAACAAATACTTCCAAACCTGAGTTTTAAGAACTGCTACATTGCTCAGTAGCATATTAAAGTTTCTGACAAGTTACTGTGTACACAATCTGTATTTGTTAGTGCTAATTATGTGACAGGACAGGACTTATATTAAGCCCTGAAAATACAGTGGTGAACAATACAGACAAGACCACTGCCCTCCTGAAGCTTACGTGGATGTGCTGGAGAGAGGTGAGGGAAAATCAGGTATTAAGAAGACTCTTTTCTTCCTTCATCTTGTAATTAATGTTAAATGAGACACAGGAGACAGATAGTAGCAGATCCAAACGCACAGCCCATCTCATCACCAGTGAGTGGATGGAGAGGTCCAAAGTCCCAAAATTCATGGACAGGAACTTAAACTCCATCCCATGTGCAATGAAAAGAAAATAAAGGCTTTTAATTAGAGGACAAGGTTATATGATTTAAAATTTTTACATGTCATGATACAGCCTATAGGAATTTAGTAGAAATCAAGAGTGGAACAAAGTAGCATTTAATAGACACTAAGATTTGATAGACCAGCATAACAGTGAAGAAGTAGAAGAATGAATGAATTTTAAAAAAACATTTGGGAGAGAAAAAAAAAGAGCTCTTTAATTTTTTTATGCAATATATTTGATAAAAGAACATATTTTTACCAAACACCTCTTAACAGTCTGAAAGTGTTCCAGGAGACTTGGGAAATGTTAATAGAAATGACTTATCCGAAACTGCATCCATTCATACCCTTGACCATCAAAAACAAGTAGGAAGGGCTGTTCCTGCAAACACTCTTTACAGACTCAATAAACGGCCTATTGCTACGATGAGAAGTTTGGCAGCCCTGGTCTAACTTCAAATACCAGTGAGTTAGAAATATGAGAAAGGCAGGTGAGGCCAGGACACCCAGCCATGTGAAATGTATGGTGAGCTAAAGCAGAGCCATCAACAGGCAAAGCAAGAACAAATATTAAGGGTGTGCTGAAGCACAGTTTCGAGCAATAAAAAAGACTGGCTGGAGGCTTCGATGGAACAGCAGTTAATGGTGCCTGGTGTGCAGTAATCAGAGACCGACTGGCTTTTTTGTGTCTAAGAATCGATTTTAAAAGAAGATACACTCTAACAGAGGCTGAAATCTTGAAGAAAATGACTGTCTTTTGTGTCTACAATGTGCTCCAGAGGAAAATCACTGTTGCGAATTTACTACTTCACTTTTTTCCAGTCAAACATGCAAATAGCAGTCACCGAATATCAGTAACACTTTCATGTTTTATGCCCAGGAAAGCAAAATAATGATAAAGCATTATATTACATTTACTTGATTGAACTTAAATGTAGGATTTACCTGATATCCAATTTATGGCTCTCTGATTTATGATGGGGTTACATCCCAATAAACCTATTGTACATTTGAATATCGTAAGTCCAAATGCATTTAATACTACTCTGTGAAGCATTGGTAGCTCATCATCATGATCACAGGCTTCTGCTGCGCAGCATGACAAGAGACTATTGTCTTGCTAACCCTAAAAATATCAAAATTTGAAGTACACTTCCTACCACTGTATTGCACTTTCACACCACTGTGAAGTCCAAAAATTGTCAGTCGAGCCATTCTAAGTGAGGACCATCTGTGTACATTCACTGTGTGTATGTGTGTGCCTGTGTGTATATAAAATCTATGTTTAAGGTATATGTATACTTCTCTCTATACATTGTATGTTAGGTGCAGGAAAAAAACTGATGAAGCCTTGCAAAACCAAGTGTAAAAGTCCTACACTTTTTCCTAATTCTTTAATAATATAAACATAAATTCTGCGTTTAAGTTGACAAAATATACATATTCCTTGGAATAACAGCTTTTAAAATGTGGTCCATATATCCCTGAAGTTTTCTGAGACCTTCTTAGGAGTTCTTGACTTAGAAAATCACTTTCCTAATACCAAGACACTATTTGTATTTTCCACTGAATCTACATTTGCACTAATGGTGTAAAAGCAACAGGAGTTGGGGGGGGGGTTAAAATTGCTTGTGTTTTTAGCACACTTGAACGTAGTGGCACCGAACAGCATAGTTGTCCTTGTATTCTTCATACATTTGCAGGAAGGGACAAAGCTAATTCCACTTGTCTTTGATGAACAATAATACAATTTATGAATTTTATTAAAATATTAATGTATTAAATCATATCAAATTTATTTGACTAAATGTACTGAAACTTAACTTCAGTACCATGGTAGCCTCAAGGACAAATGTTTGTGTGATTATTTTGTTAGAAGCTGAACTAGCCTCTTTTTTCCATGAATCACTATTTTTACCGGAAATCATGATTGACCAAAAAAACTATGGTTATTCAGGTTTTATGAATAACATCTTTAAGAAGAATGAGTGGATTTGGTTACTGCCAAAAAAACTGACAATATTTGTTGCTGATGATAAAATTTGAACTTCCAAGTGAAAAATTAGAATTTTAAAAATTCTACCCAATTCTACTCATTACTACCACCATAAGTTTGATGACTCCCTAATACTTAAAAGCTTTTCTGATAAAATTGGTGGTGATATTAACAAATGGGATTTTTTGTGTGTTGTTTAATTCAGTGTGTCACCTTTTGAAGATCTGCATAACCAAGAAACCAACATTTTCCAAATGAATAATGCATGACATAAAATCATGCATAGATTAAAAAACGCGCAGTCCAAGGGCAAGATGCACCAATGGATTTTAATGGAACTAAATACGAAAAAGCTCATTGGTACAGTTTCAGATTCCACTTTGGAACTAACCTGTCAAGGTCTAGTGTAGTACAAAGAATATGCAAAATTTTATGTAAAAGTAATTAAATGCTTCTCTTTTTTTTTCCAATTACCTATCTGCTTGCTTCCAGATTTTCGTCATAAACTTTGATAAAATTACCATATTGCAACAGTTTGAATGATGAAGTAGAAGTGAAATATGGCTGCCTTCTATTACCCCAGATATGAAAAAGATATGGAAAGTTGTTAAACACTGTCATTGTTCTCATGAATTAAGCTGTATGAAAAATAGTCTTATTTTCAGAAATATATATTATTTTTAACATATAGTGGGCTATCACTATTATGTTTAAATGACTTAATAGCTATTTAATTTTTTCTGTTTTAATTTTTAATATGATAAATACCAAAAGATACAATCCATATCAGCAAAAGGTGTTTGGGGTCCTTGGTAATTTTTGAGTGTCAAGTGATCCCAAGACTGATGCTTTGAAGTGTGGGTCAGCCACCTTATACCACAGCCATATTTGAAAACCTGGAACCGTGTGAACAAATATTTTAATAGTGTCTCTTACCCAGTACTTATTATATAAGAAAGTGATCCACAGTTCACTAGGGAGGATCACTCACTTTGTGACTCTGACTGTCCAAGGGACAGTTGTTATTCAAATAGGACATGAACTAGATCATCATTTCTCTTGTCTGCAGGCAATGTTTGCCCCTGTCCACAACACTGAGAGAGGCCACATGCTCTTCTATCATGGTCTTATCCAAGCCCCTTCTTTTATTCAAGTACATCAAACTTGCCTTTGATTTATATTTAATCACTCAGAAAATATTTTGCAAAGGCCTTTGTTGATAGTTGGTAATACTATTAACAGAGCAAAAGTGAAACCAGCCAAAAATGAATTATTTTGATAATCACTTAATAATTAATTATTTTTTGAAATTTATGTTAAAAATTACTTGTGATAATTTTCTACTTATTGAACAAAAAATAAGGAAATAATTTTAAAACACACAAATTAACATACTTATTCTATATACACATATAAATAAATATATACTCATCTGTAAAACTGATTGTTATTCTCAAAATTTGCATATAGTCAATAATTCCCTGTTCTTGATTTTTCATAAGTTTCTGCTATCAAAATTAAAACACACATGGCCTAGAGTCATTGTAAATATTGAATCTATTACTACATTAACAATTTTTCTAAAAAATCCTTATTTGTTTTATTTCTCCTTTCACAAATCATTTAATTGAGACTTATCTTTACTTAAAATACCATAAGTGGTACTGAACTGGATATTCCTCACTGCTGGCATGAGAATAAAACATTCCTAATTTCTAAAATGGGTAAATTAAACTTGAAGAATTTTTTTTTTATTATAGCAGGACAAATTCGCTATGCTTTGGCTTCCCTCTGTTTAGATTACTGGGAAATCTGTTGGAGAACTAGGAGGCGGGGTCCATATCTGAGCTGTCAATCAGATGCAATGGTGTGAAGGAGAAGCCATATGGCTCACTGCTGTTTTTTATGTTGAAAAAAATGACAAATTTTTATGTTCACTTCTCACCAATATAATTATAGTGCGCAGAGAAAATCTACTCTGGAATACATGCACTGATCCAAGGTTCTTTTTCAAATCAGCCAAATTAATGTGTACCAACTGAAAACCCGTATTTCTACACTTCTGAACCAGTGAAAAAGTGTAAGTGGAACATATGGTTGAAGGTAAAGCAGCGATTTTGACCTCAGACAGAATTGGGTTTATCCAATTTGAGGGCAATGAATTTAATAAATACTTATTTAAGTTGTCCTATGTACTTAAACTCGGATTACAATGACAGGTATTCTATTCAGGTTTATAATCCAGTTAACAAAAGTACTTTGGCATGGATTTCAGCCCATATTTCCTAAAAAAATCACTTCATACTTTTCTTTAATTGGATCATATTTTGAAAGCCATGAAGATACTATTTAAAGAAACTACACTATACAACTAAGAAGAAAAATTCTTTCTCCTTATTTATCTCTATTTTCCCTATATTACTTCTGATTAGTCACTATTTTTCTTGTATAGAGGAGCAACAATGTAACCCACCGACATGAAACTCATTGTAAACCTTATTATATTGTTATTTTTCATGTGTTATGTTGTGTGTATTCATATATGATATAAATGACATAGATGATATATACTTTATCTGTGTGTGTGTGTGTATAATCGTGCCCCTAACGCTTGCAAAATTACATTTCTGTAAATATTTAATGATTGATAAAAACTTTTCATTTTTGATTCGATTTCAGGAAAATCACAGAAATGCAACCAAAAAATTCTGTGATACATATAGAGTGCAAAGATGACCTCTCTTCCAGCTACAGAAATGAATTCAAGCTTACAGTTCCTTGATAATAAAGTACTGAATAGAATAAAGATGGGTCTAAATGCATTTTTACTCCTAATATTAATAAATCATGTGTACTTGATGAGAAGCAGTTTTTAATGGTTCCATATGACTCAACCTCTCCATTAACAGAAGGGAATTCAATAGAGCTGGGTAAAATATTTAATTGGAATTTTCAAATTCAATATTGGGTTCACTTAACAGCTTACAGACATGATGAACACAGCATTTGCCCTGCTTTTGCTCCACTGCTTCTAAATTGTGTTTATAAACGTTGAATTTCAGTGTAATTATAGGAGTTAATCTAGTGAACAATAAGTGCCCGATTCTATACTTTTTCTTGGTAACTCAGGAAAAATTTGACTATGAATTTTGCATACCATGGAGGCATAGTGAGAGTATTTTAATGCCCCATCCAGTCAACTATCTCCTTTAGGATGGTTAGAAGAAAGATTCAATTTATTAACATGTGAAATCATAGGCTATGACCTGTAAAGTATAGTGACCTGAAGCATAGAATAGAAATTTTCTCTCTGTACAGAATTTTTAAAGAGGAGAAGAGAATTGTGATTTCTCATCACCACATTATTTTTATACTAAAAACCTTGAAAGGCTTTGAGTCAGATGAATGTGTTCAAGTCTATAACAACCATCCGATGACACTTGAAACATTATTTAAACACTGTGATCCTGGTTTCTCATTTATAAAACAAGAATGATAATAATACTCTCCTCATAGGATTATGTGAATTATAAGTGAAGTGAGATAAATCAGAAAAAAAACACCCCTGAAACACTTGCAATAATAGAAGCAACAACAGTAATAATGACACCGCACTAAACATTTACATAGATTATCTCATTTAATTATAAAACAATAACACAAGGTAAGTACTATTGTTATCCCTATTTTACAGATAGAGAAAATGCGACAGAAGGCTTAAGAAACGTGTTAATGCCACACAGCTAATAAAAGACAGGGCTGGGGTTGGCTAGGTGAAGGCAGCAGCCAGTATTATCATAATCCTAACCTCATCATCACCATCATCAACTTGTCCCATGATCTCTTTAGCAGACTAGGCTAAAAAAATGAGTTTTGGGGCGGTTCCAAAAATAATTGCCTCCCCTAGGAAGGAATCCAGAACGAGCCCACATTAAACTAAATTCTGCTTTAGAGTAGGCTGTTTTACAGTTGGGAGGGTTTATTCCAAACACCTAGAAGGCACAAGGAAGATGAATAGATAGATTTGTGAGATTGTTCTTTACCTTTAAACATACCCCAGTGCGATGAAAGGAACCGAGACAAAGTCAGTTGTCCATAATCCCTGCAGGCATTTTTAAAGGGCATTACAATAACTCATCTGGTTATCAGTCTGGGGAATCAAACAAAGAGGCATTCATACTTCACAAGAAATATTCACATTGTTAGTGAGTGATAAACATTAAAGGGATTTGAGTGTAAATGTCTGTGTGTGCAAAAGCACTGAAAATGAAAAGTTCACTCAAGTTGCATTCTATAAAGCCCTTTATTCGAAATTATTCCCTCATTATATTCCCCTTTATTTAATACCTTAAATAACTGTAAAGTTTATTTTGAATATAATAAAGTATGTATATTTTCCTAAAAATGTTTCAGTGATTTACAATCATATCTGTATAATCATTTTTAAATATTCATATAAAAGATGACAATTTCACAAAAACAACATAATATGTTTAAATAAATCAAAGAAAAGGAGAATATAATAGTTCGATAAATATTCTCATTCTTTCAGAAACAAACAAAATGCTCCAGATTTTTAATGACAGGAATTTCTAAGATACTTCCATGACTTTCAACTTTTATAGCTATCCTCAAGAGTGCCAGGCATTTAAAGTATGCCGTGACTTTTGCTTTAATCCAATTTAAAACATGACTGTTAAGAATGCATGTTGTTCATTAACAAATTTAGAAATATTCATAAAAATTGGAGGAATTAAAAACACTAGGTGCACCTTAAAATTTAAGATACAATGTGACATTTCAACGAGTTGATAGATAAAGCCAAATACCAGTAGAGCATTTCATAACAAGACTGTTGATGAAAAATCACCTGAATATAACATCTGATGACTAAGGAAATATACTCAAAGCCTTAGATTGTGGGGTCTTCACATCTCGGGGCTGTGCTGCCTCCTTCATGACAATCACACACCTCCCATGTTGTGCAGGAATTAAATCAAAAGCAAGACCTCACCACCCCCAACAACTTAACAGCAGCTCTCCTTTCACTTGACATATTTTAGAGTATATTTCAGGTCAAGATCAGACACCAGGAAGGATATCCTCTGAATAGATTTAACCCCCACCCCCAGCCCCTTTGTCCTATCCTCTTCATTAGGCTCTGACTCAAACGCAGACATCCAAAGAAGGAGTAGAGGGACAATAAAGGGAATTGGACAGGGAAGAAGGCAGGGGTTTCTATCACCCAAGAGACTGTATGTTAAAATGGGTCATTTGTGTTTAAATATTCCCTGCTAACTAGTCATTATCTCTCTTGTTACGATTGTTTTCGTTACTGGAAATTGTTTTAATCATAATTAAAGCCCAAGTGAGATTTTTTTAGGATCCTAGCAGTTGAGGTAAAATCTGGAGTCAGAAAGACCCTGGTTTCAAACCCTTCATACACTCCCTCACCTAGCCACTGCATCACTGGGAAAGTCACTTAGTGCCTGTGAGCTTCTGAGCTGACATCTGTAACTAAGGGTTTTTACAAAAACACCCAGCATTTATTGAGCATTTATTTTATACCAGGAAATTTGCCTCACCTGCCTCATGGATCATTGTGATGTGAGCAGATACTTAGCTTGTGCCTTATACTTAAACAGTGTTTATTGCCATGATGACTTCTACAGGACCCCAATGATGACAATGGAAGACCAGGGTCCTCGTGGCAGTGCAGGAGAACTACAGGCCTCAGTTATCTTTTGCTTCCTCTGGTTACCTGTCCAAGATCTCCCTTCTCACCTAAAGCTGTTATTCTCCTCTGCCAGTTTTCCTCCTGCCTCCCTGCAATCCGTAAAGCTAGGACAGACTTTATTGCTAATCATTTATTAAAGTTATTCACACCAGGGTATGAATAAGGCGAAATAGAACTGTGGACTCTTGCCTTTGTCAATATCCACTGAATCTGTAATTGAGATGTTGAGGGAATTTTTCTCCCTGTGTAAAGGAAAGCTCTGCTGCCTTAAAAAACAATTAACAGCATAGTGCCTAAACATAATGAGGAACGATTCGTCAGGATAAGTATAACTCCTCCTTATCTTCTGTATGCAAGAGTTCATCATAGAGGCAAAAGTCAACCAAATGGATAACTGTCAAACGACTCATAAACTCTAAATACTATACTGTTTTTTAAATTTCACCGAAGTCTCTTTTATTCTCACAGAAAAATAACGTGAGTCCATAAGGACTGAGGACTTGTCTGTTTTCTTCATAAATCTATCTGGAGCACCTAAAAACGGGCCTTATATGTAACAGAAGCTCAGAAAACATTTGTTGAAAGATCTGGGAAAATACACCTTTAAACTCCTGCCCTTGTTTAGAAACCTGAAAAATAAATAAATGAAACCACGTTTCGTGTTTATTTAAAAGCCACACAAAAATTATGTGTCCCAAGCATTGTGTTTACGAGGGCAGCCTCTGACATTCATCCTGGGTTTGAATCTGGACTTGTGACCTACCCAATAAAGTGTAAATCACTTCATTTCTCTGTGGCTCAGTGTCCTCTTCTGTAAAATGGGTATACTTCTACCTTATACTACTGTTATTATGATAAAAAATGGTACTGAATGAGTAAATGACCTGAAATTTTCTGGTATAAAATAAATGCTCAATAAATGCTGGGTGTTTTTGTAAAAACCTGAAAATTCACTGAGGAAAAACATTGGGGCACTTGAAGTAAACAACCTGGAGGTCTCCCAGCCATGCCAGAACTAAATAGCCACATTTCAAAGCAATCTATGAAAAAGCTCTCCACACTATTTCAAGCTGCTCTCTGATCTCTTCTTGCTATATGAATATCCTTTTTAAAACTACATACAAGGTGGGGGGAAAGATGAGTTGTCTCTCACTCTCTCTTGCAAAGACTTGAAAAATGCATTATTTCCAAATGCTAGCTGGGAATGAGAAAACCTTGAACCGTGACACGCACAGCAGTTAATATGACTGCCCTAACCCTGAATATAGCAGACTTACGCAACTAGACAATTTTGGGTTTTGTTTCCTGAATTTGGGAGCGCACAGATTCAAGGAAACGGTAATTCTTGCGGTGTCTTCAGGATGAATGTGACATTCAGTCACCAGGCGCCTCACTTCCACCTCCTGTCTCACTTCCCTCCGCGCCCTGCATTCCCCACAGCTGGTGCTGGGGACCGCGCCTGGCTCACTGGCTCGGAGCCATCGAGAGAGGGGGTGGACGCTCGCCTCTCCGCTGTAGCAGAGGGGACTGAGCGGCTTGGCGGGTGGAGACAAGGCGAGACGAGGCGACAAGCTCCAAGTGCTCAGCTGCGAGCCCAGTGTTCCTCTTGGACCTGTCAAGTCAGATCTCACCTGTAAACCAGGAGGATCACACCAGCGGCGCCCACTGAGCTCAGCCCAGATGCGTCAGCATCCGCAGGTGAGTCACCCTGCCCTCCTCCCCGCTCCACTGGGTGTCCAACAGGTTGGCCAGAACGCCGCTCCCAGGGGCGCACGGGTGTGCTTCTCGGCTCACCTGGGCACGTTGTTCGGCTTCTCCCTGTACCCAGGCGGCGTTACTATTTAAACACCTGACCCAGCCCACGCCTGTTCTCTTCCCTGTCTTTTGCCTTTCCCGTTCCATAAATGAGAGCTCTGTTGTGTGCCTGGGAACGCTCCCAGAACACCTGCTCTCCTGGAAACTTGTAGGGACAGAAATGGCTAAATCGAAAGTGCCTCAACACTCTGCGGCAGCTGGCACTGGTGCCCCCCTAGTTCTAAGTGCCTCACTGAGGCTTCCACTAAAAGCCGTCATTAATTATCCTTATTTCTGAACCAGAAGGTCAAAACCTGAGAGAGGCGGGAGAAGAAAATAGAGAGGGAGTGACAAACCAGTATAAGAATGAATGGAAGCAAATGATGCGGCCCCTTCGTCCAGGGCACCTCCCCACGTGCACTCACCCACCCACCCCCAAGTGAACGCTCCTGGGGAGGCCGAGGAATCCGCCTCAGTAAAAGAAGAGGAGGGAACAGAAATCTTCAAGTTGGAAGAAACTCAGACCGGGTTACCACGGCCTCTGCTTTCCGAACTTTTCGTTTTGGTGCCCTGCGTGCAGGGGTGAGTCTCCTGACCCCCTTGCTTGCATTCTGCCCTCTGAGAGTCGTCCTTTTGCCCTGCCCGACACTCCCTTTCTACCTGGTGGAACGCCCCCCTCGCACCCCCAGTAGCCAGGCTTTCAATCCCTACACCTACACTGCCGTTACAAAGTCGGGGAGGGGGTGCAAAAATCTGGGGAGGCCACAGAAACAGGCAGTGTGCCCTGCTGCGGTCCTGAGCTTAACCACACCCGAGCATTTCTGGGGCGCGACCGCTCCCATCCCAGCCTCCAAGCTCCGGCACTTCGGCGCGCTGCAGCCGCGCACTCGCAGCTCCCTAGCGGCGAGAGGGTGCACCAGCGCAGCGGTGGACAGAGTAGGGGTGCGCAGGTGGGGGGCAGCCCCCTCCGCAGCCCGGGAAATCCCGGCCGCCACCAGGCGCCGTGCCACCGCCCCAACTTTGTGGAGCCCCCAGGCAGCAGCGGCCGGGATGGAGCTGTCTCCTCGCAGACGGACGCCGCCCGACTCGCCGCTGGACAGCGTCTCCCTGGCCTCGCTGGACTCCAGCGTCTTCTGCAGCGAGGGCGAAGGGGAGCCCCTGGCGCTCGGGGACAGTTTCACCGTCAATGTGGGCGGCAGCCGCTTTGTGCTTTCGCAGCAGGCGCTGTCCTGCTTCCCGCACACGCGCCTGGGCAAGCTGGCCGTGGTGGTGGCTTCATACAGACGCCCTGGGGCCCTGGCCGCCGCGCCCAGCCCCCTGGAGTTCTGCGACGATGCCAACCCAGTGGACAACGAGTACTTCTTCGACCGCAGCTCTCAAGCGTTCCGCTACGTCCTGCACTACTACCGCACCGGCCGCCTGCACGTCATGGAGCAACTGTGCGCGCTCTCCTTCCTTCAGGAGATCCAATACTGGGGCATCGACGAGCTCAGCATCGACTCCTGCTGCAGGGACAGGTACCGCGATCCGCACGGTGGCTGGGCGGGGCGGCGGGAGCGTCGGAGGGAGGGCCCCAGAGGTGCAGATTTGAGGCTTTGCACAAGCCTCGCTCAACCCAGGCCTGTGAATATTTGACCACTTCTTAGCTGGACTCAGTAGCAGTGGGAGGCTGGAAGGCGTCAAAGCCAACTTTTGGTTGGAACTTTTCTAACCTTCTGTTTTTGAGTGAATGTATGCCAATTCACTTACAAGGCAAGAGAGGTCAGGCATGCAATGAATATTTGCGATTGAATGAATGAGTCACAAAAGCTATGCCCCAAAAGAGGCATATATAGGGTTGTAGGTCTCTCAGTATGGAGCGTTATCATTTATCAAACCTAGGACACTCACTTTAAAAACTTGGACAAATGCTTTAAACCCAGGGGACAGAAACTTGATTCCTTGACTTAGATGATGACTTTGCTGTTATTTTTCTATTACTCTCAAATCTTCATGAATACCTTTCCATTACACACACACACACACACACACACACACACACAGTTCCATATGACCAACTTCTGTTTTTATTAAAGAAAATGGATTGAAAAATATATTACAGTGGCTTTGTTATGTATAAAGCCTTTCATCTAAACTTCTACCGTAAAAGTTTTAAAAATAATAAGCCTAAATGATAAAGTTAGAACTCTGTGGGCAAGAGACAACCTGGGTAAGATATGAGTGAACATTGTCTGCATTTTACTAAAATAAGAAGCATAACCTCACTGCTCAGTTCAAATCTCATTTTAATTCTATATTTTTGCAAAGTTGACTAATCACCAAGTTGTCCTCTCTAAAAGATACTTCAGAAGAAAAGAGCTGAGTGAAACCTTAGATTTTAAGAAGGACACAGAAGACCAGGAAAGTCAACAAGAGAGTGAACAGGACTTCTCACAAGGACCTTGTCCCACTGTCCGCCAGAAGCTCTGGGACATCCTGGAGAAACCTGGGTCTTCCACAGCTGCCCGCATCTTTGGGGTCATCTCCATCATCTTCGTGGTGGTGTCCATCGCCAACATGGCCTTGATGTCAGCTGAGCTAAGCTGGCTAGACCTGCAGCTGCTGGAAATTCTGGAATACTTTTGCATTAGCTGGTTCACTGGGGAGTTCGTCCTGCGCTTCCTGTGTGTGCGGGACAGGTGCTGCTTCCTCAGGAAGGTACCAAACATCATAGACCTGCTTGCCATCTTGCCCTTCTACATCACTCTTCTGGTAGAGAGCCTGAGTGGGAGTGAGACCACACAGGAGCTGGAAAACGTGGGCCGCATCGTCCAGGTTTTGAGGCTGCTCAGGGCTCTGCGCATGCTGAAGCTGGGCAGACATTCCACAGGTATTCAGATTTCATTGCTGCCTTTAATTTGCTCCTGTTTTTAAGCATTAGGGATTTGACCCAAAGTCCAAGGCAAGCAACTCTGAATTGATACTCAAAATACCAACTCTCATATTTTATCCAACCGTGATTTCTAAAAAGTCATTAGGAAGCAAAAACTTGAAGTTGTTATCTCAGGTAGAAAGGAAACAATGCCTCTCAGACTCTTTTTCTCTGTAAGAAATTTGAGAAATAATATGACCACTTTGTTAACCTCAATTTGTTTTAACAGAGTGCCCAGAAGATATACAAAAAATAAAAACACTGTGCCTCTAGATGTTTCCAAATAAAATATTCATGAACAGCACATAAAATATATGCATAAATTATACATGATATTTAGGGACATAAGCCAGTTTCTTTTCTGTGTCCAAGAAAGTGCTTGCCACACATGTTCCTTGACAGAAGAAAAATTCTCTTCCACTGAGGATTCTCTGGTTATCTACAGAGATGACCAGGTCCTAGTGGCCTTCTCCTAAGTTTTGAAGAAACACTGGTCATATTTGCTTTGGAAGAAATCAGAAGACTCTAATCAAGGCTTTACCTAGCATCTGAGAATTTTCTTGTCCATGACCTAGGATGCATGAAAGAGATGATAACAAGAATTCCTTAGCGTTTCATGTGTATCACAAAGCCTAGCTAATCTAACAAACATTCTCCCTAGAAAAATCTCCACACAACACAATTGTACTTGAAAATTATAGTCAATGTCAAGGAATCGATTAAGGACGAGCCTGACCTCCTGAGGCCAGTGATTCCCAGAGGTCAGCTCTGCAGTTGTTGGGTGTTTTGGGCTCCATATGTGTTACCTTATGTTAGACGTTAATGTAAAGAGGAATCCCATGAAAATCTTGTTAAAATGCAAATTCTGAGCCCCAATCGTTAGAGAGACAGATTCCAGTATTTGGGGTTGGGTCCGGGAGCATACATTTTAACAAACTCTTAAGTCATTTTGATGTACATGGTTCTTGGACCCCACTTTCGGACCACTGGAGCAGGATGCCATATTAATATCATACATACTGATGGAATACATATGAATACACAGAATGTGACTAGAGAGTCCTATTATCCTGGATACGTGCCTGACTGGTAACCTAGAAAAAGTTAAAGGTCGTTGTCTCTCCCTATTAATATAGGGAGAAATTAACCTCAGAAATTGCTCACATTACTAAAGCGAATTAACCTAATATAATTTTGGTAGTGTGTTTTCCTAGCTAGTCTCACGTACCAGGGATTTGATGATGGGGTTTCCAACGACTTTTAGAAGCACTAGTCTTTGTTTCCTGACATACATAATAGGATGCTTTCTTTTAGTATTTATAACTCGCTTCGCAGGATTCAATTTTAAAACACCCAGTCAAGACCACATTTTTTTCCCCAAAAGAAAGTAAAAAGAAAATAATAGTAATTTCCACAATGTCACCTTTTCCAAGGTTTTTTTTTTTCAGTTCTAAAGCAGTACAAAGTATTAATAAAGTGTTAATTATTGAAAAGATATGGACAGATACAAATATTAGACAATTTTATTTCAAGCATTACCTTTAGCAAAATATAGACATAGATGACACATTTCCCTGTAAATAACTATGAATATAAATTGAAAGGTATTGTACAATAAGTCAGAACAATAGCAGCCTGAGAGCCAGCACTGAAATCCTGGCTCTGTAGCTTTGTACTAGAGATGCTCTCTGTCTATGCCTCAGTCTTCTCATCTGTAAAAAGGAATAATAATTACAACATCTATTCCGTACTGGTTGTTTTGAGAATTATCTGAGTTGGTAGATATAACATGACAAAATTCAGACCATTTTATATTTCTTTACAAAATTGTTTAGAAGATTTCATCTTGAAATGGAAATAATTTCCCCCCAAAACTATGCTTTATTCTCATATGCTGTCAATTTATTTCAGAAATGTAAGCCAGTACAGACACATCATGCTAAGAGGCATTGTTTTGGACTTCAGAGACAGTATCATTGTGACATCGGGTTGATATGACTTTAAAATTTGGACACACATTAGTAGTGTCTCTCTAATGTTAGGGGAGATACCTTATTCAAATAACAGTCCCATTGTGGTTGCATCTTACTCTTCTTAGGGTTTAATCTCTTCAGAGATGGGAATGGGCTCTCTTAGGTCTTTCTCCCAGGGTGGCCATGAATCCTCAGAACAGCAATGGGGATTCACCACTGCCTCACAGTGGGTGAATTTCCTAGTGGCTCCAGTCCTCCAGATCTTTTTGCAATGGAGGAATTTTCTATATCCAGGCCTACTTCCTTAGAAGAATGCAGAAATTTTATGTGCTCAGAGGAGATATTTCCCTAGAGTTTGGTATTAAGGTTGAGAGTCTCAATGGGTGTCACAGGAGTTCAAGAACTCCTCCTGCCAGACCTCTAAGATTGTCTTCTCAACGTGCATATGTCATTCCCATGTTAATTTTGTCACTGATGCCTGACTTGCTTCAGCTGCTTCACTTCATCCTCATGGTGGATGTCCTTTTCTGCATCTGGCTTTCAGATGATGGTACGCCATTGTGTTAAACTTTATTGAGAAGGCGAGCAAAACAGACACACAATGTAAGGGGACAGCATTACATCGGCATTAGAAAAGTGTGCCGAAGTGATGCACCAGAATGTGAGTCTGACCAAGGAGCCCTCCACGTGCAGCACTGCAAAGGCCTCCCACCATGCAGGCTGAAGTGCACACTTCCATCATATACCCCTGCCTGCTTTTCCATGTCATCCCTCACCTTTTTCTACATAAAACTTTTTCTACATAGGTGTTTCATAAATACATCAGTGTGTGAATACATCTAACTATATTTCTTCCTATCCTTCTTGATCCAGTCCCATCAACTACACTATGACATTCCCGAAGACAAAGATTTTGATTTGTTATCTATATATGCCAGAACATTGCCCATTGCTGGAGACATATCGATGCTAGATTGGAAATGCATGTTTGTGGGTGGATATCAAGGAAGGAAGACGAGGTTGGGAGGAGGGAGGGGGAGGAGAGGGGTGCCAGTGACTGACAGCAGATGTTCTCTTACAGGATTACGCTCACTTGGGATGACAATCACCCAGTGTTATGAAGAAGTCGGCCTACTGCTCCTATTTCTGTCTGTGGGGATTTCTATATTCTCCACCGTGGAATATTTTGCTGAGCAAAGCATTCCTGACACAACCTTCACCAGTGTCCCTTGTGCTTGGTGGTGGGCCACAACATCCATGACTACGGTGGGCTACGGGGACATTAGACCAGACACCACTACAGGCAAAATCGTGGCCTTCATGTGTATATTATCGGGAATCCTTGTCTTGGCTTTGCCTATCGCTATTATTAATGACCGCTTCTCTGCTTGCTATTTTACCTTAAAGCTTAAGGAAGCAGCTGTTAGACAGCGCGAAGCTCTGAAGAAGCTTACCAAGAATATAGCCACTGACTCATACATCAGTGTGAACTTGAGAGATGTCTATGCCCGGAGCATCATGGAGATGCTTCGACTAAAAGGCAGAGAAAGAGCAAGTACCAGGAGCAGTGGAGGAGACGATTTCTGGTTCTGAATGCACTTTCAATTTATTTACAGAACTTGTGAAAAACTGACTCGGTCGATAAAGACTTGATGCGGGTGTCTGTGTACTGCCGAGGAGTCTCTTCTGAGTACTCCCTGTGTTCGTTTTTGCTGATACATTGCTCGGTCCACTAGAATAGCTGATGTCTCCCCAAACCCCTGCACAGTGCTTTGATAAACTTGAGTCTCAGAAATAACCATTGAGCACAACCCAATAAGTGAGGCCAGTACACACATGTCGGAATTGTCAAATATAAAATATCGCAGTACATACAACAAAGTTAAAAGTTTTAGGTATCACTAATCGTAAAAGTTTTTTGCGCCACTATTTTAAAAAAACGAATGTTAAATTGCATAGCCCAGAGAAAAGATAAGTGAACATTTAAGAATACAATGAACAACTTTGCTATTTAAAGATATTCCCCAAGGAAATAAAAAACTTTACCCATCCATTAAAGCTGTTGAATATAACAATCACCTCTGCCAGAAAAAATATCCTGATTTGTTAGTTACGTCTTCCCTCTGGTGCAAACCTGGGTCACAAACGGCCTGACCTCTGTGCTCCACCATCACTATTGTAGAAAGGCTTCAAGAAGTATGCATCTTTGGCCTCCCCACTGTGGGCTATATGCAAAATATAAAGCAGCTATCTCTTAGTGCTTTATGGAAATTAGACAGTCTTTAAATATCTCTTTATTGCTGTAGTGTTCAAGTTATGTTTTTAAAATCATGAACATGTAAAGGTGAACAGTTTAAACTTATACACTGAAATTATTAATTAGTCTTATTTTATAAAATTAGAATATGTTGAATGATATCACTGGATGAACTTGAAGATCTTTTATTTGTTAAAAATATATGGATAACTTTCTGACTGTGGAGGTAAATAACTAATGTTCAGACTTCGCACGCATTGTGACCGCACTTGGACATTCATGATAATAAAATTCCTAGACATTCTGTTATCTGATTAAAGCCAAAAGCTCTAAACCTAATAATTAGTTGTTTCCCAATATTCTAGAAAATGAGGTTTTATTAAAACTAATAATATGGAGTATCACTTTAATACCTGCACTTTCAGTGGGTGTAATATTGTCCACAATGGGATGAAAATTTGTTCTTGAGGAACAAAAATATCTTACTCTTTTTATTCATAAAACATATATACATGTAATCCATAAACATATATAGAGTATATCTCTGGTGTTAACATTTAATGGGGTAGAAATTAGGAAAAAATTCCTAAGAGGCTCCTTTTCAGGGTTGGGCGGTGATAAAAAAATTAAACATGTAGAAATACCACTTTA
>VMDR010018653.1:0-10426 GCA_007922815.1 Macrotus californicus
TTTTCTCTCATCAAATTAGGGAAGTTTTCCATCATTACTTCTTCAAACAGGTTTTCTATCCCTTGCTCTTCTTCTCCTTCTGGTATCCCTATTATATGGATATTATTACTTTTCATGTTGTCCTGCATATCCCTTAATCCCTCTTCGTTCTTTCTGAGCCTCTTTTCCTTTTCTTGCTCTTTCTGGGTATTTCTTTCTACCTTGTTCTCCAACTCGCTAATCCGATCATCTGCTTCTTTGAGCCTGCTTTTGATTCCTTCTACAGTGTTTTTCAGTTCAGAAATTGTATTCTTCATTTCCTCTTGGCCTTTGTTGATATTTTTTATTTCCTTTTTCACGTTGATATAGTTTGCAGTGAGTTCATTGTAGCTTCCCTGTAGTTTTTGGTAATTCTCTGTGAGCTCATTGAGCTTCCTCATAACCATTGCTTTGAACTCAGTATCTGGTAATTGACTTGCTTCTGTTGCATTTAGCATTCTTTCAGAGGCTTCTTCCTTTCCCTTCAATTGGGATTTATTTCATTGTCTTCCCATTGTTTGTGAGATTCTTCTTTTTAGCATCTATTTCTTAAATTGATGTGTTCTGACTCCTTGGTTTTGTGGAATAAATTTCAGTGGTAGAAGCCCTGTGAGATTCAGTGGTGCAATCTCCTTGATCTCCTGAACTTGCTGCTCTTGGGATGTCGTTTATGTTGGCTTTCTGGATGTATTTGTATTTTTATTATTGTTGGGTCTTTCTTTGGTGGGTCCTTTCCCCCAGCTGTTTGACCAAGTGTCACTCTGCCCACCATGTCTTGTATGCTCTTGTGCAGGTGCAGACAGGTTGTGTCAAAGCTGGTTCTTCTGTCTGTCCAAAGTTTTGAGGCTTCTCTCTCGCTATTGTTAAGTTGTTTGTTCTGGGTAATTTCTCCACAATTTAGTTGTAAATCCAGATTGGTCCTGGGTGGAGGTTAGCATGGCTCCCACTCACTCCTTCGTCATCCTCCTTTATTATTTGTTGGTGGTTCCTTTGTTGGTGAGTTTCCTCTTCCAGCAGGTATATTGGTGTTCACAGCTCCCACCTACTCATGTGATCAGTTAGAGGGGAAAGGCAAAATGGATTAAGACAGTGGGAATGTGTTCAATGGAATTTAAAGTACCAACCCATAGAGAAGAGGTAGGAGATCCTTTGGATAAGTATAGTGTTAACCCTGATATTTCACCCAAGTAGCCACTTTTATAAAGGGTGAAAAAGAGATAAGTTAGAGGGAGGCAGGATTGTGAGCTTAATCCAGAAAACAGAATGCTTATGGGAGGTCAGATTATGAAATACAGTGATCATAAATGATAGGTGTAGTAGTTGAGAGAATAGAGTTAACCACAACAGTAATAAAGCTCCAGAAGACAGTGAATTGGGCTAAGATCTGGGAGTAATGCTGTGTAGTATTTACAGTTATATGGGACAATACTTATTTACAATAATACTGGAACAATAATAATATGAGAGGAACTATATGATCTCAATAACAAGAATAGAAAGTACATGACCTAGAGTAGTATGCTATTGAAATACAAGTGAAGTGAAAGAAGGGAAGTTAAAATACATTATGAAAGAGAGAACAACGAAAACCAGCCAAACAATGCAATTAAACAAACAAAATAAGAAAAACTAAACAAATAGAAGAGAAATAAAAAGGTACTAATAAAATAAAAGAAGTAAAAATAATGAAAATAATAATGATACAAACAAACAATAACATGCAAGTTCCCTGGAGTAGCAAAGTGAAATTTGTGTCAGTTTCTCAGTTGTTGAGGTTAGAGTTGTAATCCTTTGAGTCTGTCTCTGGACCTGTCACAGATCCAGGTCTTATTGTCTCACTTTGGGGAAAAAAAGAAAAAAGAGAGAGAGAGAATTGTCCTGTTGACTTTAAACCTGCCAAGTGAGTTCTGCTGGTCTTGGATGCTGCAGACTGAGGGCGGTTAGGCTTCCCTTTCTCCCTTCCTATGGTTTTGCGAAGATGGGAGCCAGGTCTGGGCCAAGGTCTTCCAGTTGCCCAGCCAATAGCCCAGGTCCTACATGCATCCCCCCCAGCCCCCACTGCCCATCTATGCCAGCCGGTGCCTGCAATCCACCAGTTGTGCCATCCTTGAGTTGCACTAATTAGGGGCAACTCACACACCACCTTCTCCCTCTTTGCTGTCCTAGGTGCTCGGCACTCTCGAAGTCTCTTCAGGGTAGCTTAGCACCCCAACTGAGTTAAATCTTTCTGGAGACTGCTAACTCCCTGAGCCCTGCTGAACTCTGCTGGGGGAGTGATGCAGACTCCGGCCAGCATGTCCTTGGTGCTGTGGATGTGATGAACAAAATCACACAGACTGCAGAAGTCCTGTGGAGAAAGGGGACAGCATGGCCACTCTCTGAGTGAGAGAGTGCCCCAACCCTTGTCTGGACAGGCTTTTATTGCTTTCTTGGAGCATCAAGGAAGGTCCTCATTCATTATGCTCAGGTTTGCTTTAGGTGATTACTTCTTACAGATAACAAAGAAAAGAATGTTGCAAGTGCAAGGGAATGATAAAAGTGATCTGGTTACACTCTCCTTGGAATGGCTTAGCACACTCTTTAGGGAGTTACTTCAAAGATATACATTAAACATCTGTCTTAAACAGCTGTCTTAACTCAGGGTGAGGGAGTCTTAGCAAAAGCAAGCCTCAAAGCAGCCTAGATATAATGCAGGCATGGTCCCCCATGGGAAAGCCGGTCTGTGGGCCTGGCTCTTATGTGCTGCCTCGCACCGGTCGGTTTTTCGAACCAGGGCTGAGCTACGTTCACCATTGCCATGCGGACCAGTTCCCTATAGGGGGGCACCTCCTCCTTCCTCTTAGTGAGCCGACATACCCCATTGGGGCTGCAGCTGTGGCAGGGGCACGGCCCCGGTTGTGGTAACAGTGGGGGCATGGCTGCCGATGGAGAGTTGCCTAAACAGTGACCAAGAGCCTTTTTTGAATAAAATCCTTCTGTTCAAATCTGCTGCTCTTAACAAGTACCCATCCTCTCACACAGCCCAACTTTCCAAGCAGACTGGAGACTATATGGGTCAGGGTCCCTCATGGCCCAACTATTTTCCCCTCTCCAGGCATCGCCCAGCTCTCCATTTTCTCTGGTAATGACTCAGCCAACGTCCACAGTCCCAGCCAGTGAACACTGCCTCATGTGTCTCCCACTTCATCTTTATTACCCTCAGTGACTTCAAGCATCCAGGTCCATCCCTGTGCTGCTCTGACCTCCCTGTTTGGCAGGGGAGGGAGCTGCTGATTTGGCTCTCGTCCAGGGATCCTGGGGCAGGCACCAGTAGGCACCAGGCTGGGAGCTGAGCAGCCCTCATCTCCACACTGGTCCCAGGGACGTTATTGTCCCAATGCAATCTCCTTACTGTCTGTTTTTCAATGTCCTCTACAATTTTGGCCTCCAACCTTCATGCATGCTGGGATGCCATTGGCTATTCACTCTGTTCTTCAGAAGCTTGGCTAGGTGTTCTACCTGTGCGTAAGGGGACATGGGCTTGGCTGCCACCTACCTTGCTGCCATATTCAGGACTTGAATGGATGAAAAGATGTATAACTAATTATGTCCATTTAAAGCAGTATTTTCTTATTGGCCTTCTGTTTGGATGATCTGTACATTTTTGTCAGTCAAGTAATCATTTTCCCTACTATAATTGTGTTTTTGTCACTTTATCTCTTTAGCTGTTAGAAATTGCTTTACATACATATTTTGGTTCTCACATGTTGGATACGTATATGTTGATGTGTTATGTCTTCTTGCTGAATTATTGTTATAGAATGTCTATTTTTGTCTCATTACCTTTTTTAAAAAATATTGAACTCTATTTTGTTTGGTACAAGTACAGCTATACTCTCTTTTCTCTGGATTCTTTTTCTGCGAGTTTCGGCTTTCACCCCTTCATTTAGGCTGTTTATCATTGTAACTAAGGTGGGTCTCCTGAAGGCAACACATCATTAGGCCTTGTGTTTTTTTTCTTTTTACCGTTGACCACTTTTAATTTTAAAATTCTCTCTTGTTTCCAATCATAAAAATATTTCATAATTTTTTTCTATCTCTCTGAAAAATAGTTTTCCATATATTTTCTATTTCTTTTATTGTATTTATTGGGGTGACATTGTTTAATAAAATCCTATTGCCTTCAAGTGTATGTTTCTATGGTACCCGATCTGTATATATTGTATTGTGTGCCCACCACAGCATATGCCTTTTCATTCCAGCCCATTTATGTTGAGGGTGATTATTGATACATACAGACTTACTATAGCGTTTTTATGTTTTGCTTTCAGGTTGCTCTGTGTTCCTCAGGTTCTATTGTTTCTTTCCCCTTGTATTTCTATCTTCTATTTGGTTGTTTTCTTAGATACTTTTCTTTTTTTATGTTACATATGTCAGTTCTAAATTTTTGTTTTGTGGTTACTGTTGTGTTCATGTAAAAAATTTATTTCAGCCCTGACCTATGTGGCTCGGTTGCGGTGTCGTCCTATATCCAAAAGGTTGCAGGTTCAGTTCTCAGTGAGGGCATCTACCTAGGTTTCAGGTGCAATCCCCAAGAGGTGCCTACGATTCCCAGTCTGGACATGTACAGGAGGCAACCAATTGGTGCTTCTGTCTTGCATCATTATTTCTCTCCCTTCCTCTCTCTCTAAAAACAGTGAAAAAAGTGTCCTTGAGTGAGGATAAAAAGGTGTTTTTTTAAAATTTCACACATATAAAGTCATTTTTCTTATAATTACCATCTTATATTCTTTCATTGATGACAGTTTCATCCTTTTCCACCTCCCCTTTTGTTTTTTATTGTCACAACTTACCCTCCCCCCTTTTTTGCTTTGTGTTTGATTTCAAATTACAGAAATTGTCTTTTTAAATGTTTTTTCCTATTTTCCTTCATGTTATAATTATTTAATACCTTATTCAGAATTAGAGTTGTAGTTTCCTACTTCTATCTGTCTGTTACTTATCTTACACTTTTACCTAACTTTATCATTTTGTTTTAAATAGAAGAGCTCTTTTCAAGATTTCTTGTATTGCAGGTCTTGTGGTGGTAAGCTCCCTTATCTTTTGTCTGGAAAAGCCTTTATTTTTCCTTCATCTCTAAATAACTTTGTTGGATGTATTAATCTTAGCAGGTGAGTTTGCGCTTTAAATTTGTTGATTTCATTGCAGCTCCTAGCTTGTGAGGCTCTGCTGAAATATCTGATGAACATGTAATGGGGTTTCTTATCTGTTACAGTCTTTATTTTTTTTCCTGGCTGCTTGAGAATTGTTTTTTGTCATTAACTTTTGAGAGTTTTAATGTATTGAAGCATGTCTTTTTACATTGAGATAATTAGATGTTCTGTTAGCTTCCTGAATTCAAGGTTGCTGCTTTTTCCATATGTTTGAGAAGTACTTTTTCCATTTGTTTGAATGGACTCTTCTCCTTCTTGGATACCAATTATTCTTACATTGATATTTCTAAGGAGTCACATAGTTCCTATTGCATTTGTTCATTTTTTTAAAATTCTAAGTTCTCTCTCTTCTCCCTTGTGAATCATTTCTAGATTTCTGATTTCAAACTTCCTAAGTCTGTCTTCCACCTGGTCTGCTGTGTTTCTTGTACTCTTAATTCATCCTTGCTCTTATTTATTGAGTTCTTGAGCTCCACAATTTAAGTTTGGTTCTATAATTACTTTAGTAAAGTACTCCTTTTGCTCATTAATTTTATTCCTGAGCTCATTTAACTGCTTTTCGGAGTTTTCTTATATCTCAATGAGTTTTTTAAAAAGTGAAATCTTGAATTTTCTGTTGTTTAAAACACAGTCTTCCATGTTTTTGAGCTTTGTTTTTAAAGTTGGCTTTGTTTTCTCTTTTGTTTTGTTTTCCATTTTCTTGCTGAGCTACCTTGTCAGCTTGGGTCTTTGCCATACTTGATGGATTCTTTCTCTGGGCATTTGAAACAGTGAATTCTTTTCTTTTAGGTGCTGTTTGGTTTATAACAATTCAGCAGATTTGTAAGTAGTGGTATTTTCTTTTGTTTTCTAGTTGATGGTGCTATAGTGCAAGATTTTGTTACCTGTACTATTGGAACTTTTGGCATCTCATTTGGGCAGTGGCACCGCTATCATTGAAAATACCTAATATTCCAGGAGGAGGTGGGTGTCCCCTCTGTAACCTGGTTGCCTCAATCTCAGATACCTCCCCTTGATTGAATGTGGTGGATGACGAGACTCCTAGCTTGTGAGTTCCTCATGCTGCCTCCTTATAACCAGAGGTTGCCGGATGCACCATTCTATTGAATTGTCCCCACTGCCTCTACTGCGCTCTGCAGCAGTGGGTGGTGGGGTGAGATGGGTTTGTATGTTTGGGGTTTTGCCCTTCTCATTAGTTTTGGTGGCTGCTAATTCATGGCTATCATTCTGCTTTGTTGTGTCTCTGCTTGGGTTTAGCTGCAAGTGGCACTGGTTACTTGAAAATAATGTTATTTCTGCCCCTCCAACCCTCTGGGTTGCCAACTTTGGACTGCAAACCTACACCTAGGGCTGGGCAGGTGCAGGGGTTGAGAGAGGCAAGTTTGCATGTCTGTGACTTTGCCTTCCTCTGGTAATGGCAGCTGCCAGCGTGTAACTGCCATACTGCCATGCCATGTCGCGTCCCTATCCTCATCAGCAGGTTTAGCCTCAATGAGCATGGGCAACCGAGGCTCAATTTCTGCTACTGTCCCCCTGGTCCTCCAGACTGTTGTGTGAGGGCTGAAGCCCTCATCTCTGTGCTTCCCCTAATCCTACCCACTCTGCTCATTCCCATATGCCCACCTTAACTAAGCTGTCTCAATTGTGGATCTCTTGGACAAGTTTTTGTGTTGAGCAGGTTATCTTTTATTGAATTAAAGCTGTCTTACTTGTTGTAGTTACTTGTTGTAACTTTAAACCAGAAGATTCCCTGGTTTAATGGAAGAAACCAGGGAATCTTCTTACTCCACGAAATAAGGAGTTTCCCAGGCAAAAATAAAAAAGGATAAAAGAATACATCGCCACCAAACAAGCAATGTGAAAGATGCTAAAGGGACTGCTTTAAGAAGAAGAACAGAGAGAGGGAGAGAGAGAGAGAGATGAACACAGGTACAAAGGGAAGAAATGTCAATGAATAAGTACCTGTCAATAATAACCTTAAAAATAAATGGATTAAAGGATCCAGTCAAACCACAAAGGGTAGATGAATGGATAAGAAAACATGACTTGCATATATGCTGTCTACCAGAGACCCACCTCAGAGCAAAAGATCTATACTGACTAAAGTGAAGGGATGGAAAAAAAATACTCCAAGCAAATGGACATGGAAAAAAATCTGTTGTAGCAATACTTGTATCAGATATAATAGATTTTAATACAAACACCATAAAAAGACATAGTAGACCACTACATAATACTTAATGGAATAATCCATCCAAAAGATACAAACATTGTAATCATAGGAGCACTCAAACATATCAAGAAAATCTTAGAGTAATTCAAGAATCAACAGCAACACACTTTTAATACTCCCTTGTCAACAATGCAGAGATCTTCCAAGCAAAGAATCAACAAGGATTCTGTGGCAATGAACAAGCTCTAGATCCAATGGACTTAATTGATATATACAGAAACTTTGACCCCAAAACAGCAAAATATATATTTTTTTCAAGTGTACATGGAATAATTTCAAAGATACGCCACATGGTAGGACACAAAAGAAGTCTCAACAAATTAATGAAAATTGAATTATCAAGCCTCTTCTCAGCTAACAATGGCTTGAAACTAGAAATCATCCTTAAGGGAAAAATTCAAAAATATTAAAATTCATGGAGTTGAAAAACATGCTATTAAATATGAATGGATCAACAGTGAGATAAGGGAAGAAATCAAAAAGTTCCTGGAATGAAATGACAGTGAACACAATAGCCAAAAACTTAAGGGACACAGCAAGACAGTCCTGAGAGGGAAGTTCATAGCAATACAGGCCTACCTAAGAAAGATAGAAAAATCTCAAATAAACAACTTAAACCTACACCTACAAGAACTCGAGGAACAACAACGAAAACAGCCCAGAGGAAAGAAAAGGAAGGAAATAACCAAGATCACAGCACAATTAAATGACATAGAGAATAAAAGGACAGTTCAAGGGATCAATAAATCCAGGAGATGGTCTTTGAAAAGATAAACAAAATCGACAAGCCTTCAACCAGTCTCATCAAGAAAAAAAGTGAGAAGACCCAAATAAATAAAATCAGAAACAGAAGATGGAAATTACACCGGATACCACAGAAGTACAAAGGATTGTCAGAAATTACTTCGAAACTATATGCCAAGAAATTGGACAACTTGGATGAAATGAACAAATTTCTAGAAACATACATTCTTCCAAAACTGAATCAATAAGAAGCACAAAGACTGACTAGGACGCTAACAACTAGTGAATTTGAAGAAGTAACCAAAACGTCCTGGCACACAAAGTGGGGGGCCAGACGGTCTCACAAGCGAATTTTACCAAACATCTAGGGAAGAGCTATCTCCTATCCTTCTCACTATTCCAAAAAATTCAAGAGGATAGAAGACCCTCAAACTCATTTTATAAGGCCAGTATTATCCTAATTCCAAAACCAGGTAATGACACACACACACAAAAAAAAGAAAAAAGAAAAACTACAGGCCAGTATCACTGATATATATATAGTTGCTAAATTCCTCACAAAATATTGCCAAACCAGTTCTAGCAATACAAAAGACCATACACCATGATCAAGTGGGATTCATCCTGTGATGCAAGGATTGTAAAATATTTGCGAATCAGTAATCATAATACACCACATAAACCAAATGAAAGACAGAAACCACATGATCATATCAGTAGATGCTGAAAAAACATTTAATAATGTACAGCACCCATTTATGATTAAAATGCTCAGCAAAGTAGGAATAGAGGGATCATACCTCAACATAATAAAGGCCATATATGAGAGACCTACAGCCAACATCATCCTCAATGGGCAAAATCTAAAAGCTCTCCCATTAAGATCAGGAACAAGACAAGGGGTGTCTGTTCTCACCAATTTTATTCAACATAGTATTGGAAGTTCTAGCCACTGTAGTAAGACAAGGAAAAGAAATAAAAGGCACCCAAATGAGAAAGGAAGAACTAAAAATGTCACTGTTTGCAGATGACATGATAGTGTACATAGAAAAGCCTATAAACTCCACAAAGAAACTACCCAAGCTAATACTGAATTTGGCAAAATAGAGGGATACAAAGTCAATATTAAGAAATTGAAGGCATTTTTGCACACTGACAGTAAAATATCAGAAACAGAAATCAAGAAAAAAAAATCCCATTTACAATAGCAACAAGAAAAGTAAAGTACCCAGTAATAAATTTAACCAAAGATGTAAAAGACCTGTATTCTGCAAACTACAGAATACTGAAGAAAGACATTAAGTGTGGGAGAACTCCGTCCCATGGATCTCTTCTGACCACTGCGGATGAGACTAAGTTGTCCCGGATACAATCTGTTGTTCTGGCGGGAAAGGTGGTAGCGATTTCCTTCAGTGGAGAATGCCCTGAGCCCCTCTCTGAAACCGCTTTTATTGGGCTCAGTATGTGCAGGGAAAACAATTATCTACAGATAACAATTGAAGAAACAGAGATCGTCTCCTGTCAGGTTCTGGGAGTCATGCTAACACCAGATAGTTGTAAAGGTGTTTTTCATGACACAAGTAATTCACTCCTTATACTTTTAACTTAAACGTCTGTTTTATATCAACAGGGATATCACAAAGCAGAGCAAGCTTCGAAGGATACAGTGTATATTTCAGGCCCGTATTTTTCCCATGGGAGCTCCGGTGTTAGTATTGGTATTGGATCGGGCCTGCCACTCACTTTCCTGTGCCTGCCACTCGCTTTCCTGGCTTTCCAGTCGAGACTTACTGACCTCTTTCAAGGCCTTCTCATGCGAGGGTACAGTCTCTGAAACCACACAGAGTGGTCCACAATTAAGGAAGACACAAATAAACAGGAGTATATACTGTATTTGTAGATTGGAATAATTAACATCTTTAAAATGTCCATACTACCCAAAGCAATCTATAAATTCAGTGCAATCTGTACTATAATGCCAATGTCATGTTTCACAGATTTAGAAAAAAATATTTAAAAATGTATATGGTACCAAAAACAACCCCAAATCGACTTAGAAATCTTGAGAAAGAAGAATAAAATAGGAGGGATCACAATATCTGATATCAAAATATATTACAAGGCCATTGTAATCAGAATATTCTGGTACTGGCATAAGGCAGACACATAGATCAATGGAACAGAATAGAGAGCCCAGAAATAAACCCTTGTCTCTATGGTCAATTAATATTTGACAAAG
>VMDR010018654.1:0-18997 GCA_007922815.1 Macrotus californicus
CCATAGCCTTTGGGTCTAAACAAATGGAAAATGTGACTGTTACATTATTAAAGTGATTTATTTTATAAATTATTTGATATGTAGAAAAGAGTAAATAGAAATCATGGTAGATAGTTAGGAACGTTTTATAAAGGTCTTCTTCATAAGTTTCTTAACTTAAAGTTTTTGCTAAATTCCAATCCCTGTGTTCTAAATATACAAAAGTAATAACTTCACATAGAAAATAATATTTTTAAGAATTTAATGTAAAGAAAATTTTGTATAATTTCACCTTTGTAAATAGGATAACTTCTCAGTAGTGACTTACATTTAAGTTATGAGATTTTTGAACAGTAAGAAACAAGTGAGTAGTTGGGAGTACAAAGGTGCGTGAAGATGTGTCATATGGCCAAGCAGTTACAGCAGCAAAGTGTCCCAAGTGCTCAGGATTGAAAAGGGGTCAGAGCTCTGAAAGAAGTCTCAAGTGGCGAAAACAAGTGATCTTTTGCGAAATCAGTTTTTTCCTTCATTATGCAAGCCTTTCATGTTTAGTGTAAAAGCCGTTAGGCAGTGCTGGTATTTATTTGTTTTCAATAACCTTTCCCACTTAGAGGTGTTATTTGTTTGTTAATATGTATTTTGAGACACTATATTTTTGTGACCTGATTTACTTAAAAATATTTTGTCTATGGCTATAAGAACTCGTTTATACTTTTAAAATAAATTATTTGTACTATGAAAATGTAAAGAAATTTTCACATATTAGGATAAATTTATAGAAGTGTAATTTGTTTGAAAATGTGTTACCAACATTGCCAATTAAAGCCACTCGTACATCTGTGCATGCTTGTTTGTTCTCTCTCCGTTTGTGTGTGCATGTGCACACACACACACAGTTAAGGCCTGTTACTTGCCAATTTCATATTGGTGAATTCACCCACTTGCTAAAATTCATTAGTGATCACTAAGTTAATACGGGTGGCCCAGGATTTCTCAGGCTGTTACAGACATGTGCAGATTAGCAGAATAATTGGAGTCACCTTTGTTCCCAACCAAGGTCAAATCAGGTGACCACCGTCCTCTTGTTGACTCCATACTGTGGATGATTTTCTTTTTTCATTGTCTATATAGTGCTATGTTATTTGCATGTTTGTGCATTTTGTTGGTGATTTTGGTGTCAAAATGTTCCCTCCCCCCCAGCAAGAAGCATGTGCTGAAGACTTGGGAGTGTTTCTGAGTGTGAGAAGGTTGCAGTCCCTGTGTTAGAGAAGCATCTTCATTCAAGAGTGAGTGATAGTGCTGTTGGCTGTGAGGTCGGTGTTAATCAATCAACAGCATATGTCAAACAAGGTGTCTTTAAACATAGGCGCACACCGAGCAGGGTTCCATTGGGTGCTAGATGACAGTGCCGTGAGCAGCGCTGGCAGGAGCGGAGCCTGAGTTCCAGTGTTCTCTAACTCAGTGTCTGCAGTGCCTGCAACGCAGACACTTGATGAGCGTTGGGGTGCGTGTGAAACCGCTGTCTCAGAGTCGTGGCTGCTCATCTCTGGTTTGGAGCAGTTCCTCAGCTTTCCGTGGTCTTTGGTGGTTTGGATTTCCCTCGTTGTCTCAGGATTAGATACAGGCTCTCACTTTTGGCAAGAGTATTTTTCAGAAGCAAAGTTTTTCCTCGGCACATCACATTAGCAGTTATGTTACTCTGTCCTGTTTTTGAGGGTGACTTCCATCATTTGGTTAAAATGGTGTCAATCATATTTTTTCACTGTAGACGTACTTCTTCCCCCCCTTTTAAGTTAATAACTAAGGGGAATACTTTGAAAGTTTGTAAATATCTCATTCTCAACAACATTTGCCCAGTGGTTTTAGCTTTGATTAATGACTCAAATCCGTTATTACTCTAATACAGTGTTTGCACAATTATTTTTCTCATTCTGTCACTCCCTTTACATTGATTAGTTGACATTCCATTGTAATGAAGATACTGCCTGTCATTTCTGACAGATTAAGATCTCTTTCTCTATCACATCTACCTCTCCCACCACTGCCCTTGAGGACTTCAGAATTTACGTCTCCCACCTGGGATCCGTACTGGATTCCAGGTGCTCACTCACCGTCCCAACTTGGAGGAGTGGCATGGGGCGCAGGGTGACTGTGGAGCAGGGGGTGACGGGAGTGCTCAAGTGCTGGTGTCCAGACTGCGACACATCAAGCACTTCCTGTGATTTAGGTGCTGCTATTACCATTCCGGGCGGATCGACTCCCCTAGTCTTAGACAGCCCTGGGAGGGGGCTGCCCTCGCTGTTCTCCTTTTCTCCGCGAGGAGAGGGAGGCATGGGTCGGTGTTAGCTGCCTTCTCTCGCCTGGCTTGTGAGCTGTGTAGTAAGACTTGAACCCGGCCTGGCTTGAGTGAATGAGGTAAATCTCATACATACATATACTTACATTCTCCTAGATGTATGATTTATTTTGGACCAATTTGCAATAGCAGGTAGAAATGTGATAGACTGGTGTGGACACAGCAAGTGAGTTTCATTGGAAATAAAGACTCGATACTGTCACTGACTCATCATTTTTGTGGAATTCCTCTTTGAAATGATTAGATGAAAAAGAGAAACATTATCAAGCTGGCACTGAAGACCAGGCTCCATTGTGATGTTAAGTGCCAGGCTTGATGAAAAGTCCTTGAAGCAGGAAGCAGTGATAGTAGCATCACTGTGCCCAAGCACGTGCTCTAGTTTCATCACTGCCACCAACAGTGTGCCTTTAACTTAACCTTCAGTGACATGTAATGCGACCAAGTCCACTGTCTCCTTCGTGTGGTGTTATTTTCAAGTATCTTCCATGTTGTCAGTCTCGTCTCACCATCTTCTCAGAGATCAGACCATTCTTACTGCCCCTCACACATCTTATTCACATGCTTTTTCCACCCAGAGTATTCCTGCCTCTACCTTTCAAAGTTTAATAATTTAGTAAGTTGTTAAATTTTCCTACTCTGGGTCAGACAGAAAACTGGGAGGTTCCTGTTCTCATGGAGCTTATTAACTTAGAGGAAGACAGAAAATAAACAGGCAAAGAAACGAACAGGGCAATTTTAGGTAATGCTAAGTGCCGTGAAAAGAACAGAATAACACTGGGTGGTCAGTGAAGACTACTTTCAGCAAGGATGACCCGAAGAGACGGATGAGGGGTGCAGGTGACCTGTGGAGGGGGCGGACACAGGGAGGCCTAGAGGCTGGCTGTTTCTGGGTGATACGGGAGCACGTGCACAGGCTCTCAGACACCCAGGTAGGAGTGAGACCCCGTGCTCCCAGGAGTGATAGGGGCCCTGTGGGTGGGCAGGGGGTGGGAATGCTGGAGAGCCGGCCTGTCTAGACCCTCTCGGTAGGCCTGGAAAGGAGTTTGACTTGTCTTGGAAGAGCATGTGGAAGGCAGTGGAGGGTTTTAAGCAGGAGTGGCATGATCTGACATTTTCTAAAAGAATTGTCTCTGGACAATCAGAGATTGTGAATGGGTGTGTGGGGTGTGGGCAAGGGTTGAAGCGCTGGGACTTGTGAGTAGGTGCTGGCTGACACCGAGGGGGGAGACGGTGGTGCGGACGGGCAGCTTTCTCCGGGTTCGCGTTGTTTCAGCTCCAGCAGAGGACTTGGTTCAGCCACTCCAGTCTTCCTTCCCCGAGTCTCCAAAGCACTTGTTCGCTAGAGAGGCATTTGAATCTTTAGTGACATTGTTTGTTTCTGTTTCCTTACCCAGGCTGCCTTCTCCAAGAGCAGTACCTTATATTTCTGATTTCCTCAAAGAAGTGTGGACATAATTGGTGCCCATTAAAAATTGTTTTTTTCTTACCACAGCCAGTTTCTTGAATTTTCCGAAGTATAGGAGAATCAAATAGAGAATGCAGAAGAAACACTTGAAAAACTTACTTATACATGGCTTAAATTACAAAAAAAAGAAAAAAGGCAACAGGCGCTTTTAAGGTAATGGTTAAAATTGAAGTTGAAATTTAAACCCTAAAAGTAAAATTAGTTGCCAGGGTGTAGAGACAAGGAAGTCTGTGAGTGCACTTTGCAGGAACACCAGTGGTCGTATCGGTTTTTCAAGTCACACCCACAGACACAGGTAATGGTTTTGATCTCCTTGAGGTGCTCGTGTTTTTACCTGTCCCCCGTCCAGAATATGCTTGATTCTTCTCCATGTTAATGCCTGTGAGGAGCTTATAAAGCAAACCCATAAAGTGAGATGAAAAGTATTTCTCTACAAACGGTTGGAATCTTTAGGAATATTTGGCACCATTTTATATTATGTTAATAGGTTTTATATATAATAGTAAGTTTTAAATTGTATATTTAAAAAAACTAAACAGACTTTGCAGCGAGTCTGGAAGTAACCCTGAACTGTATGAATTAGGGTTTAGGGTGTACGCTTTCCTTCGACCACTTGCCATCCATGCCTCCCCATCCTGCACCCATGGACTAGGTTGGCAAGAGAGATTTATTCCAAGGATGCCTTTCGAATGTTTTAACATTTAAAAAAACCCAAGGCATTTGAGGCAGACATGTTTTTTTAGACAATAGTTGTTTAATGAGCTGCTTGTATATACAAGAGAAGAGAATGGGCCTGATTGCTCACAATCTGATGTTTGAACAAGTATTTTCCGGATCTTACGCATTTGCTAGCTAATTGCTATGTAATCAAAGCTAAGTGAACTGTAGCTACTTGAAACTCTAAAATGAAAGGCAATCATCTGTGCTGGGAGGAGAGAAACCCCTTCACATGCAGGCTAGCCTGAATATTAGCATTACAGTCTTCTTGTGTTTCATTATAGGTGTCTGACTGAGCAGCAAATGTATGCTTGTGTAGGACAGAGGTGAACGCGACCCTGAGACACCCACTCAGAGAAGTCAGCCTTCACTGTGTGTTTTGGCGATAAGGGATTGTGCCGAATGGCGGTTAATTACCTGCTTTGTTTGAGGTGGAAAGTAGTGGTTCCACACTTTTCTTCCTGCCAGTGGCAGCCCTCAATTACAACGCGAGTTAGGCAGCTATGATGCCTTTGTTTATCTGTTGGGAAGACATGAGGTGAAGAAAATTAACTTGACTTTTTCCTGCTGTTCGTTGGCAGCTTTGTTTTTGGTAAATCTTTTGGGAATAGAAAACTACTCTGAGATGTGCTTTTAAGACTTTAAATTTTTATTATTTCTTGCTGTCTCATGAAAGAGTTATTAACTTAAAAGAGATATTATTATTATTAATATTCTTAAATGTCTTTTTGAAGTTCTGTAGCTACTAATTACTAGAGTTTCAGGCTAGTTAAATCTCTTTTATTTTATTCCTTGGAACTTCTGTATCTAACACCAGCTTAAAAATCTGGGGGTTATTTTTGTTTGTTTTCTTTTTTTCTTTTTGTTTTATTTTTTAGTTTTCTTATTGTAAAATCAGTAAATTACCTGTTAGTTTGTTTGGTGTCAATTCACCTTCCTAATTTGGGTCTCTAATCTGTGTGATTTTGGTAATTAAATAATGACTAATGACTGCTTTAGGGAGATGACAGATGATGTGTGTCAAGGGTAGATACCTGTTCTGTGTTTGGTTTGATGCTACCCTACTCAGTGCCAGTTCTTTGTTTGGCTTTGCAGTAATTGTCTTTTAAAAATGTATTTGTAAATATTTTACCGTAAACTTTGTTTTCCTGTGCTCTGCCTGCTGTCAACTCTCAGCCAGTGAGCACTAGAACATGTAGTGCAAACTGCACACTCACCTCCCAGTGAGCACAGTGCATCGGAGGGCGGCACTCCAGCCAGCCAGCTGTTCTGCATCGTGCGGGGCGTGCTCGGCTCTGATCTCTTCTGCCATTTGCTTTTTGTTCTTTAGGTTAGTATTGACCTGCAATGCATGCCATTAAAAGATGTGTTAAGTGACAGTTTGGGGTAGTGTACTGAACGAGAAAATGAGTCTTCAGGAGAGTCCTGGATATCTCCAGGAAGAAAAAGAGGCTGGCTGTCAGCAGGATGGCCTAGGAGAGTGGACCAGAGACACCTGGAAGACAGGGTTTGGGAAGTACTGAATCATCGTGTCTCAGTTAGAATGGGAGAAGTAGAGAAACATTTCAATGTTTTAGTAAAGCTTAAAAGCGATGTACATTGCTATCACAGTTAGCCTACATAGAATTTAGGGGTCAGAGAAGATTTATTGTATTAAAAATATTGACTGTCTACGCTTCTAAAATTTTGAAGAAAATAATTTTTGCAGACATTCCCAAAATATTTTACTTATATTATTTACTGTTAAGGTATAGAAGTAGGGTAGACATTATTGTTCTTAAGTTTTATTTTGGAAATACAAGGTTAAGTTGGGAATATTTAATAGAATACTAATCTTTGAATTTTTTGGAGGCAGTTGGAAAATACTTCTGTAAATTACTCAGCTTAAATATATAAATCTAAAGTTTTTCTTGTTCATTTAAATTCTGAGGCATGAGAGCAGGTTCAGCCTGGGACCAGAGTTAAAACAAACTATTCAGAACTGGACAGTACAAAATACTAAGCACTTAGGTGAAGCTTTATGATTTCTTTAAGAACTCCTAGTATTTGTGCCCTCTTAAAGTTTTTTCTGCATGAAATGGAAGTCCATTGTATTTCTAACTTAACAGAAAGAAATAATTGTTCCGTTTAGGGCGAACTTTGCAACATTGTCATTGTTATTTTAAGTGTAACTTTTGCACAACAGTTCACTTGTTTTTCCTCTTTTTAAAACATTATTTCTGAATACAGACACTCTCCAACTTCATTTTAAAAACTCTACTTACTCTTCTTGGCCTTCTGAAAATGCTGTGTTCTAATAACTTAAGAAAAAAGATTTATATTTTAATAAATTATTAATTGAGAAGATGTTATCACAGACGATTTAGTTCTCTTGTGAGGTTTTCCTAATTGAGTTGACATTTATGTTGGTCTGGTTACATGATTAAGCATTATTTTATGAGACTATGTAATTGAGGGGTCGATCAGGAAAATCTGAGTGTATTAGAGTTTTATGGTTAAAGAAAACTCCTAAATCTTTGGAAGGACAAAGTTTCCAAGTGCCTAATCTGTGTTTTGGATTCTATTTGGCTCTTTCAAATCCTTTTCTGAGTCTTGGACGATAAATTAAGACGAAGTTAGTTGTTTCCCACTCTGCTGCTCCCACACATACTCAGATTTCCATAAAGGCACTTAGCATGTTTTTTTGGTTTGTCACAGAGTTCTTTCAAGAGCGATGCCTTAGTCTTACTGACTTCTGTAGCGTGCACAGTGCCTGGCACACTGCAGATACTCAGGAATGCTTATGAGTTAATCACTGGAGCTCTTCACATCTGCTGTTGAATTAATTTTCTGTTTATACTAAGCAAGGACTGAAATAGAAGACTCGCTCAGTTCTGGCATGATTAAGGGCTAGATGGTCAGGAAATTGACTCTGAGCACGGGTAATAGGTATTGGAGCCAGTTTCACAGACATGTACTGGACTCGGGGGTGGGCTATGCCACCGATAAATAGAGGCTGAAAAACTATGATTGCCAACCGGAAAACATTCTTGGTGGCAGGAAGAGGGAGAGCGAGTATTGCAGCTAGACCCAGGGCCGCCAGGCTGCCTCTGATTTGAATACTGAATCACTGCTTTCCCTCTGGAAAAATGAGCTTTGAAATAAGTATGTGAGGCCTTCTGTTTCCAGTGATGAGTGAATAAAATTTCTCTCAGACTGACTGACCTGCAGAAAGCAACTCTGAAATATGTATGTAACACAAGGCCCAGGACACTGGGGAGTGAATACAAGCAGAGCTGGAAAGGAGCTGAGAAGTTTGTGCTTACTTCCCTGGCTTTTAGTCTGGGGTCACACAAGGCAGGTGGCACTAATTTTTACATGCCAGAGAGGATACAGAATGGAGTACTTTATGTTGTTACCACAGATTGCATTACTGTGATACCACCAAGAAAAGAATCAGTATTCTTCATAGATGCGGAAATTCTTCATGAAATTTTAGCAAATTGAATCCAGTGACATATAAAAAGGATACTATATTAATACCAAATAAGGTATATCTTGGCAGTGCAAGGTTAGTTTGACATCTGGGAATTAGTATAATTCATCACATCAGTAGAATAGAGGGTTAAAAAACTTTCAGTAGATGCAAAAGAAAGTACTGGACACACAAGTTAATACATTTTCATATTAAAACAAACCTGAAAACTAAGAATAGAAAGAAACTTGATCAATTTGATGAAGTTTGTATGTGAAAATACCTAAAAAGTCATTTGTCACTTAATGACGGGGATAGATTCTGGAAAGTGCGTTTTTAAGCGAATCCATTGATGCAGAACGTCACAGAATGTACTTACACAAAGCTGGGCGGTGTAGCCTACCGCACATCGAGGCTAACTGGCACACCACTGTCGTGTGTGCAGTCCGCCCTTGACTGAAAGAAGCATTGCTGTGCAGCACAAGACTGTAGTAGCATCATGCTCAGTGGTGAAAAGCTCAATGCATGTTTCCTAAAATCACGAACAAGCCAAGGATGTATGCAGTCACTGTTTTTATTCCAGTTTGTATTCAAGGTCTTAGCGAGTGCAATAAGACAGGAAAAAGAAATAAATGGGCATACATATTGGAAAGGAAGAAGTCAAAGTCTCTTTTCAGATTTTCCTGATTGTTTATGTAGAAAATTCTAAGGGTCTGGGTGAAAAAGGTGAAGGGATTAAGCAAAAATAAATAAACAAGCCTCATTGACACAGACAACAGTATGGTAAATACCAGAAAGAAAGGGGGTGGGGGAGGTAGAAGAGGACATAGAGGGGATAAATGGTGATGGGACGAAAAAATATTTTAAAAACAGAGAGATGAGAACTGAATTTGATGTCAGTAGTTGTAGCACTGTGATTTTATGTCACCAAGGGAAGGCAGCAAAATGAACAAACAGCTTACTGTTCACATAGAATTTGTAATTATGTACAGACTGACTTTTATCTTTATTTTGTGACATAATTTAAAAGGCAAACATAAGTGAAATTAGTAAGTTTCCAAGACCTTCTCAGAGGTTTTTATCACCTTTTTATTCAGTCATGCTTTTCATGCCACATAGTCAGTAGTCCACGGGAGTAGGCATGTCGATGATGCAGTGCATTTCAGAAGTGCCCCGTTGTGCTTCCCTAGCCATTTCCTCCCCTAGACATTGTTGTCAGGTTCAGTAAAAGGTCTGACTTAGCCCTCGTGAACTAACATGTTAACTTTCACCGGTTTTTAAGGATGCTGGTAAAAGACCTGAGACTGTGGTTCTGAGACAGGCCTGGCTCATTTGCGGCATGAGCAGGAGCAGAATGCGTGTTGTCCCTGGGCCTCAGTCCCCAGCTCACTAGCACTTCCATTGAGCTGCATTGCTGAACACAACTGGGCTGAGGTCCCAGCACTTGTGGACAAGCAGCAGACAGCAGTCAGCTCCCACAGGGGGACCTGCTTAGTGACCTGAGTGACTGACTACAGAAACTGCTCTGTTTGAGGAGATGGACCCCAGGAGAGGATTGGGGGGACGTGCAGGGCCAGCGGGCGAGGCAGGGGTGGCTGTGTGCCGCTGCTGCCTACCTTACAGCATTAGGATGGCACACCAGGCTGCAGGGATAGGAACTTCTTTTTTTTAAGTGTCTTAGAATAGGTGACATCCTGTAAGAAAACATTAAGGATGGAAATGAGGGCCAAGTTAGAAATACTGGATCTTTTAAATCATGGAAAATGCAGCTTATATCTTAAAATATTAAAGATACTGTTTGTGAGTGAATCTCTATGGTCAATAAAATCTAATGAGAAATTCCCCTTATTAGAAAATACAACTTTTTGCAGGTGGAAGTGAATTGACTTCAGAGTTCTTAATATAGTAAAACTTTCTATTAGTAATTGGAACAATTCTAAAGGAAAAGGAAAAGACATTGGAGAAGGATTGGAGTGCATTCAATTTCTTTAATCTTACTAATTGTTTATATTACTGAGAGACAGCCGTTAGATCAATGGGATTAAACTAAGAGTGTTTTTAGTATAATAAATATGTGTATGTTGTGGAAAGAAGGGATATACGTGGTGGAGTGACACATGAGATGTGACTTCCTCATTGATGTTGGGATGATTGGGTTTGCATATGCAAAGAAGTTCCAGATGAATTAAACACCTAAAAGTGAAGAGCAAAAAATTTTACCATTAGAAGAAATTGTAGGAGAATGTATTTGTGACCTCAGGGTAATAAGTAAGTAAGGATTACTTAGTAAAAAACACATAAAGGAAGATGGATAGATATGGCTATACTGGGAAAAAAGTTGTTACACAGAAGACACCGTACGTTATTAAGTGGCAAGCCACACAAAGTATTTGTATTCAGAATACATAAAGAATTTATTCAAAAATAAAAACAGGATCCCATAGCCAGTAGTGACTGGGCAACGATAGACCGGTAAACCAGAATTAGTAGTGAACACAGGAAAGATGCTTTACTTCATTAACTCAGGGAGATGCACGTTCCAGTGAGAGCAGTGTACCACATGACACCCACAGAGTTGTCAAAAATGAAAGTACAGCCAAGGTTTAGGGCGTGGAGAGAAATTAAGTCCTATACATTGAGGTTGGAGTGTAAATGGGCACAGCCACCCTGGAGAGCAATATGACAGTCCATTTAATAGTGAATTTTAAAAACAGATTTATCTATGTGAATTCTACTATTCGTCAATTTCTTAAGACACTTGCATACGTGTTTTGGAAAATGGGTATGAGCAGGTTCACTGCAGCACTGTTCAATAAAAAATTTGAAACAGCATGCATGGCAGTGTGGGGAAGAGGGAATTCTGGGTCATCATGTGAGAGGGTGTTACGTGGTAAAGAACAGGAGTAAACTTTATTATGTACGTTTGATTTGCATGTGCCCCAGCTTGAAATTGTGATGTTTTATTTCATCGCGGTTTCAACGGTGCAGTTTATTATTCTAGGTACTTTCTGCTCATTGTTAAAATATGTGGACATGTCCCTTACACATAGAACAGCTTTAACGTGGAGCCTTACCACATGGTGGTTTGATAGGTCATGCCACATGTGAGATGGGATTTCAAGAGACTTTATGTCTAGTTTATTAAACTGTTAAGCACTTTAAATATCGAATACTTGACTTGGGGGGACATAGGTAATTAGCTACTTTTTCTCTTTTAAAGTACAAAATTAGACCATCATTTGATAGTTAATAAGTGACCAAAGCTTTTTGCTATTTTTCTTTTTCAAATCTCTCCCCTCCTTGTGATGTAATCTGTTTATTTGTCTCGGAAACTATTTTCAAAGACTGTCTTCTGATTGCATAGTAAAAAACTAAATGTAATTGTATTCTGGAATGTTAAAGTAAAAATGTGATTAATATCTTTCTATGGGTTATTAATGTCTGTCCTTAAGAGTGCAGACTATAGGAAGTTAAAAATATGTATGCACATGTACAACACACATACGATGGGGAACCCCCCAAAACAGGATTATCTCTTGGAGGGCAGGCCCCTGGAGTAGAGGCTTTCCCTCTAGGTGCACGTTCTGGGAACCCATCTGGGTCAGTGGACCAGCTGCCATTGTCGTGAGAGGCTGTTTCAGCTTCAGCGAATTTGTTTTAAGACTCAGCGCATTTGCCCACTTCATGACGGGTGGTTTATGAGCACACTTGCCCGCACCTCACTGAGTGTTCAGCAGCTTTTGACCAAAAACGGTACGAGCCCCCTGCCTCACCCTCCTTATTCACCCAGTCTCTCCCCAAGTGACTTTTTTTGTTTCACCCGCATGAAAAAGGTCCTCAGAGGGAAATGTTTTGCCCGTGTGAAAGAGGAGAAACAAATGGCGGAACCCCTAAAAGGCATCAAAATCAGTGAGTTCAGAAACTGTTTTGAGCAGTGGGAAAAATGCCTTTATAGGTGTACTGCATGAAATGGAGAGCACTTGGAGGAAGGTGCCTGAAGTTTAAACAGGAAAGCATTAATGCACAGGTTTTTATAAATTCTGTTTTTTGCGGGAGGTTCCTCTTGTAAATACATTCTACTCAGTGTCCATCTTTTGCTTGCAACTCAGTACTATGGAGGGTCTCCTTGACAAAACGGAAAATTTCTAAAGATGATTAAATTACTTGTTATATCTAGTCAGATTTGGGGGTTTACGGTCTTTCAGTATGCCTTTATGGTCTTGATGACTTATTTCAAGAAAATATTTTCCCATCTTAACTACTTTCTATCATGTTTATTAAATGAGGATTAATCTAACATTTATTAAAGACATTGTTTTTCCACATCAAAATGAATGCTTATCAGTGTGGATTTGGTCCAAATTATTTAACATTGTGGAATAGATTTTAATGTATTTACCTTAAAAAGACTCCTAGACTTACTATGTGACTACTTCGAAATACGTATTGACAGGGTCAGCCCCTTGCTTTCATGACATGGGCTATGATTATGGCTTTAGTCAGTGAGATACTTTAAATTTATTGTACAATCTTTATGGCGGTGAAACATGAGTGGAAAATATGTAAGTAAGGGTTCAACCAGAGGAGCAACAGGAGACACACACACGAGGATTCACAATGAGGCATTGGGCCTTCACAGTGGGGCCTGCACCTGCTCAGGGGTCCAGAGCAGGTGGTCAGGACAGAGATCCAGGGGGAAGGGAGAACAGCTGTAGACCCACTTGGCATTTGGAGTAGCTTGAGTTTAGAGAAAAGCCTGATCCTTCTTTGAAAGGCTTTATTCTGAATAAGCCAGGCCCACCCAGGATACTCTCCCCTGATGATTGAAGTCAACTGGTTAGTGACTTCACTTACGCCTACAAAATTTTTTTATTACAGCACCAAATTAGTGTTTGATTGGATAGTTGAGAGAAGGTTGTGTGTACCCTACAAAATGACCCCTGTCTTTCTTTTGCTTCCCCACTCTTTGGAAGGAGCACACCGTATCGCTCATCGAACTGGACGCACACTGGAACGCAGTGCTGACCCTGGGTGCAGCTCAGCCTGAGTTGGGACGCCCAGATAACTAGTTTTTCTTGTTAAGTAGTAGCTCCCTTTATTTTTGGTTATTGCTATTAAAGGATTTTATATTTCTTTAAATAGGGACATACATTTAGGTGTTATTAACTGTTAACATTAAAATTAAATTTGTATATGTAGATGGTTTACATTTTATAGTTGCAGACTTTGACAGTTAGGCTTTGATTTATTGTGAAATACTTTCTACTAACTTTAAAAATCAGTTCATTCAGCATGGAAAAATCAGAATAAAACACTATTTTTCAAAGACAAGTTAATTATATTTATAAATTCTTTTTTTTTTTAAGATTTTTTATTTATTTTATTTTTAGACAATGGGGAGGGAAGGGAGAAAGAGAGGGAGAGAAACATCAGTGTGTGGTTGCCTCTCACGCACTCCTCACTGGGGACCTGGCCTGCAACCCAGGCATGTGCCCTGACTGGGAATCGAACCAGCGACCCTTGGGTTTGCAGGCTGGCACTCGGTCCACTGAGCCCCACCAGTCAGGACTTTTTATAAACTGTGTGTGTGTGTGTGTGTGTGTGTGTGTGTGTGTGTGTGTGTGTGTGTGTGTGTACACACACACACGCTTAGAATGTCAATTTTGAGTTTTTGACAAGATCCTGTGAGGTAAGCCTAGGAAGGCCCCAGTAGTTCACCTGTCTCCAGTTTTTCCAAATACAATAGGTGTTTACAGAGGCTTGTGTATTTTTTAATGGCTGCATGAATTTATTTAGCATTTCTTAGTCTTGTTAGACGAGCTTGAAAGTAGTCATCAGACTTCCTGTTCACTGTGAGCATTTATTGGTACATGTTCTTCTCTACAGATAAAATTAGAGAGCTTAATTTTGTGTAGAGATGTTACTCATTGAACATGTTATTCTCTTTCCCATTACTTAAGAGACTCTTTTCATCTCACTAAAGAAACGTCTGAGTGTGAAGGATATTGTAAAAAGTGTCAGGCTAGAATCCTAGCTTCAAAGAGCATGTAGTAGAAATGAAAAGAGAGATTTGTGGCCATATAGAGTTACCTTATAAAAATGTGTAATTAATGAAAATCAAATGAGTTAAGAGTGATAGAGAAATTCAGGAAGAAAGAGCTCTTGAGATAGCTTGACAAAAAGGGGGCCTGAGAGATACCAGGCCGGTCTCACATGGACCTGAGGACAGAACAGGTCCAGTTAGGATGCTGCCATCGTGTCACAGTATGGAGAGGACCTGGAAGAGTCAGGTTGGCTTTTAGTTCCAGGTCATTTACTTAGTGGTTGAAGGACTTAAGACAAGTTACTTTCTCTGTCTGAATCGTGTCATCTGTAAAACAAGGTTAGTGATATCTGCCATTCAGGGATACTAACTACTGAAGGGTTATCTTCAGGCTTTTTATGTGTATTGTTTGAGAATATAGGGGGTTGATAGATGTCAGGTATTGTATTTGCGGTCATTTTCAGAAAGATGTTTTCTCCATTTATGATTGCTATTAAGATTTATATTGAACCTCATCCTCAAAATTAACCACATTAATTGTTAATGATATCTTAATTTATTAGCATTATAATGATTTCATATGGTTGTCATAAAGTTTGTTTTATGCCTCAGAAAATGGCGTTCATTGCATTCACATTTCATTTAGATGTTGAATAGCTTCTGTTATATCTGTTTCTTTGTTAATTAAGAGGAAGCGGAGCAAGGTTATTCTGAAAGCATGGACTTGGGTGTCCTCTCCACTCCAGTCTCTTGTGCTGGGCAAGATGCTTTAATCACTAGAGGCCAAGTGACGCCCCCATTCCTGGGCACTGAAAACGTTACCTTGGTCACTGTGGGAACACTTTTAAAGCTGTTGTCAAGACCTTGAAGGAAATAATAACTTTTTGATTACACAGTTAAATGGATGTCAGTTGATAGCAGGGAGAGGAATTTAAAAGAATTTCACTTTAGTTCAATATTTCTGAACTTGAACATGCTTTAAATGATTTCTAATAAACAAAACAAAACATGGGTCCTGTGAATTTTTATTTTTTATTCTACTGAGAGAGTCCTTTTTTTTCTTGGTTGATATAGTTGAGTTTTCAGGTAGTTACAGTAAAATGTAAAAATAACAATAAATGGTTAACATTTAACTTGAGCACCAGTGGCAACATTGGATAATGTATCGAACATACAGAGTGGCAGTTTGTGGAGGTGAAAAGTCATTAGTATAACAGGCTAAGTGTTAGTAAATAGGAATTTTTTTAAAACCATTTTCAGAGAAACTAAATGTTGAATGTATCACTAATTTATTAAGACACAGTTATGCAACAATCTATATTTACCTATTAAAATCCCTATAGAGTGGAAAAAAGAAAGATAGGATGCTATTCTGAAAGGTACCCCGTTGTAGACTGACCAGCCCATGAGAAGTGCGGGTGTGGAGTGGTGCTCCTCCTCCGTGCTTTCTCATCTTCAGGCTGCACTGCAGCCCATGGAAACCATGCCAGCAACATCCCGGAAGAATGATTTCTAAGTGTTTTCTCACTAACGTTTCTTAATGTACTTAGCAGTCTCAACTCTGGCTTGGTTATATTTCAGAGGTCCCCACAAGAGGTGAAAAAAGAAAAATTGCATTATATAATATTCTGTGCTGCATTAACTGCATCACTTTTATGGTTGTATTTTGCTTATCAAATTACAGTGAAAGGTTATAAGAAAGTTACCGCTTTAGCTAATAGTCACGCGCTGCTTAGTGACACAGATTCTTTCTTGAATCGCGTCCTGAGGCGATTCCTCGTGTGAACATCGTAGCGCGCGCTTACCCGTATCTGGGCTGTAGGGAATAGCCTGCTGCTCTTCGGCCACCAGCCTGTGTATGTTACTGACCTGCAGGCTGCAGGCATTTGGAACGTAATGGTAAGTGTTTTGTGTGTCTACACACAGGAAGGGCACAGTAAAAAAGATGCTGGCAAAGGTGGTGCTTACCATGAAGGGAGCTTGCTGGCAGGTGCTCTGGGTGAGACGGTGAGTGAGTGGCGAGTGAATGTAAAAGCCTAGGACGCTCCTGTCTGTGGATTTCAACTTTATAAACACTGTAAGCTGAGGCTAAATTTATAAAAATAAATTGTCAACAATAAATGAACCTTAGCTTATTGTACTTTTTATACTTTAACTGTTTAGTTTTTAAAAACTTTTTTCAACTCCTGTAATAGCTTAAAGCAATACCTTGTACAGCTGTACAAAAATAGATTTTTATATCTTTATATGCCTTTTCCCTATTTTTAAAATTATTTTTATATTTATTTATATTTATTTATTTATTTAAAACTTTTGTTAAAAACGAAAGACACACACGTTAGTCTAGTTGTACAGAGGGTCAAGAACGTCAGTATCCCTGTCTCTGCCTCCACCTCTTGTCCCATTCAGCCGCTGTCTCCTGTGACAACTCTGCCTTCTGCGTCCCTCCTCCAGGACCTGCCTGCGGCTGTGCTCGAGGGAGGGGTCCGTCTTTTCAGAAATAGGCCCATGGTGGTTTGCTTGGTTTGTTTCTGGTTTTCATTGTAGCTTTGCTCATGAGCAGATAATGCACCGTGAACATTCCTCCCTGTTAATGAAAACCTTTTGGTGTTGGGATTCATGTTTTTAAAATAGTTAAGGAGCTTGTTGAGGTCTACAAAAGCTTATGCTAAAACCGCGGGTGGCAAACACAAGGCCCGAGGGCCAAATCCGGCCCTCCACCTTGTTTTATTTGGCCCGGCACCTTGTTTCTATCAGGTGCTAAGCAGCACCAAGCTCTCGCTTAACTGTTGAGTAGTTACATTTATCCAGTCCTAAAATTACATTCTGCCCTTTGAAGGCCACCTCAAGGCTGATGTGGCCCCCGCTGACAATGAGTCTGACACCCCTGGGCCAAAGCCTTCATTGTGGAATTTTGGGGTTCTCTTTCCTCCGCACTTTCTTCTCTCTCCTCCTTTATTGTGTGTTCCTGTTCCAGTTTCCTAGCTCTCAACGTCAGTTCTTCGGGAGCCACCTGTGTGAACTTCTCCATGTCACCCTCATCCAAGCAGGTTTTGCGGTCTTTGCACTGTGATGAGAAGATAGCTATGATGTGCTAGGTGATAAGATTATAACGGAGTGAAAAATGCCCATGGGACTACAGTCATTTAGACGCGTCATTGCTACACTAGAAGTCCTTGTGTAGCAATAGCTGTATTTTGTTAGCCGAATGTTAGTGAGAGATTTGGAAGGGGAGAGTCTTGGGTTTTTAAAGGTTTCAGATGACGGAGGCAGTGTAATCCAGGGGACATGTGCGCCTGGAGGACCCGAACTCACCTAGTTCTTACAAAGTAAAATTACCCTCGCTGCTTAGCCGCTGAGAAGTATAGAGACATGTTAAGTATCTTAATACTTTGGAATTATCAGGTTGGCCAAAAAGTCTGTTTCATTTTCTTCATAAAAGACAAGACACATTTTTTCATTTTCACCAGTAACTTCATTGATTTGGATATTTTGAGTATGTTGGTTATCTCCTACATGGTATAACATTAATTGTTCTCAATTAATGTCTTGATTTGATTGCTATCAACTTCAACTGGTCTACCCAACCGTAGAGCATCGTCCAGTGAGAAAATCTCCAGTGAGGAATCTTCACAAACCACTTCTGACACGTTCGATCAGTCACGGCACCTTCTCCATGCACTGCACAAATCTTTTGTTGTGTTTCAGTTGCGTTTTTATCTTTCTTGAAACAGAACATGTGCTGAAAAAGTTGCGTATTTCCTTCCATCTTCAGTGTTAAAATGGCTACACAAAAATTGACCAATTTTGATTTTTTTAAAATGCACACTGATAGGGCAGCTGTCGCAATACAATCTGACAAAATTGTTTCGAATGAACTTCAAGACAGCTAAGCACCACTAGAGCCATCTTATGGGGAAGAGAAAGAAGTCTGCTTATAATCTATTAATCATTTGGACAACCCAGTGTTATATTTTTGGTCACCATCAGACATTATGCCCTCCACATTATTAGCCAAGAAGTTCAGAGGTATGTTATTCATAGGAATTGTATCTGCTACATCCTAGCTGTGCATTGCACCTGTCTGTAGAGCTTGTGAAAAACACATGCTTCTGACCCATCCCTATGATAATGTCTGGGGTGGGGTGTGGCTGCCTAGCTAAATGTTTTTTTTCAGTTGAAATCGAATAATCTTAAAATACTTAAATATGCCAGGTAATCTTATATGTTACAAATATTTTAGGTAATAAACACGCACAGACTTAACCATGAGTTTGATTTATCAGTCTCACCTTAATTTTATATCTTCCCAAAGTTGAGAGTCACTACCAAGAATAGTGACAACCCAGGTCATTTGAGGTGGGCAGTTGCATTTTTTATTTAAAAAAAATACTGTATTTTTTTACATTACCTTTTAGTCTCCATATACCCCCTACACCCAGCAATCCCCGCATTGTTGTCCATGTCCCTGAGTCCTTTTTCCTTTTTGCTCAGTCCCTCCATCCCTCACCTCCCCACAGCTGTCATCTTCCTCTCTGTCTCTGTTTTGCATGTTAGTTCAGTTTGTTCATTAAATTGCACATATGAGTGAAATCATATACTTATCTTTCTCTGACTGGCTTATTTCACTTACAATAATGTTTTCCAGGTCCATCCATACTGTAGCAAAGGATAAGTTACCTTTTTTTGCTGCCGAGTAGTACTCCACTTTGTAAATGTCCCATAGTTATTTTTTATCCACTCATCTACTGATGGACGCTTGCGCTGCTTCCACATCTTGGAGATTGTAAATAATGTTGCAGTGAACATAGGGATGCTTACGTTCTTTTGAATTAGTGTTTTATGTTCCTTTGGATACATTCCCAGAAGTGGGATAGCTGGGTTGAAAAGCAGATCCATTTTTAATTTTTTGAGGTATCTCCACACTGCTTTCCACAGTGGATGCACCAATCTGCATTCCCACCGACAGTACAAAAGCGTCCC
>VMDR010018655.1:0-18987 GCA_007922815.1 Macrotus californicus
GCTAAGACAATGCACGTGTACTGTCTTCTAGTGGTGCAAGCCAGAATCCAGGCATGAGTCTCCCTGCAGGAATCTCTATTGCTCCTCACTGGAGTTTCTGCCTCTGTTCTTCCTGGTGTCATGAACTCAAGCTTCTCAGGCTTTACAGACTCCAAAGGGATAGAGGTTTGCTCTGGATTTATGCATTAAAGAGATAGAAAGTGCCTTGATTCAATTTCCCTACCAGCAGGAATTGCTGCCGATTTCCTCTGGCCCTAAGAACTAAGCTTATTCATCAAAGCAACATTCAATTTCATTCACTACACAACCCCCACTCCACCACCACCCCCTCCCTAAATCTCATAGTCCAATCTCTTAGAAAGAAAGCATGTTTCATGGGAAACCATAATGTTGACATCATCATGCTAAGGAGCATCTGGCCCCCTCCATTATGAGAGTCACAACTCGAGTGTGAATGACTCCACTTATTGTGAATGGCTCCATCTGCAACAGGTGGCTCATACCCCAATTAGATTTTTCCCTCGTGAAGGGAATAGTCAAGCATGCATACGTTAGGTCTCAGTCCATTTTACAACAATAGCTGCCATATATTGATATATAATTCACTTTGCACACTTAATCCTATGTAATCCTCACAGTGACCCAGCATGGTTCATATTATTAAACATTTCACAAAGAAACTGAGGCTCAGAGAGTTAGAAATTGCCCAAGCTCTCATAGACAGTGAACAACGGGGCTGGTATTTGAGCCCAGATCTATCTGTCTCTAAAGTTTATGATTTTATCACTGTATTGTGCTACCTCTAAGCATGAGGTGAGCAGACATGAAACCAAAGGAAATATCACAGGATTCCGGATTTTTAAACTAGATGCCTGCGTGCTTGTCAGCTTGTTAGACCAAAAACTAAAGCATATTTAAAAAAAATCTTTCCCCCCTCTCTTTTTTCCTTTCACCTTCCCTCTGTCCTTCTCCTTCCCTCCCTCCCTCCCTGTGCCCTCCCTCTCTCCCACCTTCCCTTCCTTTCTTTACTTCCTTCCTTCTTCTCTTTCTTTCTTTCTTGCACTATGAAACCTCAATAGTAATCACAGAAGAACCAGAAATAATGGACTATAAAACTGCCTCAACCCAATGTCTGAGTAAAAAGCCATGAGAATATTCTGTTGTTTTATGATCCCATTTAGAGTGAACATTATATTTATGGCTTTTTCCCTGAATACACATTAAGGTAATATTGAACTTTTGGTAAAAATTATACCATACATCTGTGCTGACAGCTTGTTTCCTGAACACAAATCTTTATCTACTACTTTCAACTTTCAATATTTTCTCCAAACTAGTAAGTTAGGACATTAAAGGTCCAGGAAAGAAACATAAAACAGATGGGACTAGATTTTTGTGGGAGTTACAGCCATATTGAATTTAATGGAAACCTAGCTAGAGGGAGACCCAAGAGGAAAACCCATTAAGCATGCATAAAGAATCTCAAGAGTGTACAACATCTGGCTTACAATTGTAGGTTGTCCTTGAAGTTCGATGTTCTTTAAGATGGCGTAAGAGATTGGTCATAAGCCCTTTCTATGATATGGGGCAAGTATTTCCAGCCACTGAACAGTACTAATATCTTGTGAGCATAGTGTTTATTCTTTTCACTTCCCATCTTGGGCAAGTGAGAAGATGGGGCTCTGACCAAAGATGAGTTTCCAAGATCCATGACTAAAGCATTGATGGTGCTGTGGTCGTACTCTTGGAGCAAAAGGGAAATAAATTTGGAGGGCTGGACTGGATTGATCTCAGGGAACAAGAGCCCACTAAAGCTGGAAGAATCAACAGGAGACTTGGTCAAAGTGGACACTGTTGATTCAGGAAGCTGAAATGGAGACAATGTTTGGAAGACAGAAGGGCTCTGTTTTGTAGTGTCTGCCAATAGACAAGAAGAAAGATACAGGGGGCATCTGCAGTTCAGCACAGGGTGACACTGGCAACAGCACACATCCTTTGACAACACAATCAATGAATCCTTCTCTCTCCTGTGTGTTCAAACCTTCCCTCTCAACTGGGCTACTATTGTCATCAACATTTAAATGTCCTCTGGCCTCTCCTGTTTTATAATAAGTGAAAAAGTCCCATTCTATGTTGCTTTTCTTTCATCTTCCAACACTCCCTCTTCTCTTCACAATGAAATGTGTCGAAACTCTATACCCACCTTCTCCATTTCCTCACATTCCACTAACTCCTCTTAAGATCCGTTTCATTTTGGCCTTTGTTCCTTCAGCCAACAAAATGGCTCTTTCTAGAGTTACATGTGACCATACTGCTAAATCCAGTGAACAATTTCCCCTTCTCATCTTATTTGCAGCTCAGCAGCGTTAACCCTGGCCCGCTGCCATCCATCACTCCCTCCATCTTGAAACATCGTCTTCCCTTGGCTTCTCCTCTTCTCCCCTCTCCCACATTTCACTTGTCCTTCTAGCTCTCTGACTCTTTGCCCAACTACTAAACATTAGAATTTGTTAGAGCTCGAATTCAGGCCCTCTTTTGTCACTTTGTATCATCTTACCAGGCCATCTCATCCATTCCCATCACCTGAATTACCAGTGCTGATAGCAGCCTCAGCCTGCATCTGACTGCTTATGCAACATCTTCTCTTGGATATACGGACCTCAGACTCAACATGTGTAAGTCTGAAGTCATTCTCTCCTCTTTCACATGCGGTTTTCTCCAGTGTCATCTCTTAGTGAATGGCATTACTATTCACTCAGTTGCTGAAAAGTTATATAGAAGTCATTCTTAACCCTTCCTTACTCTTCATACTACATACCCAGTTCATTAGCAAATAATGCACATTTTTATGCCTTAAATGTGACCCAAATCCTTCCATTTCCATTCTCCTCTATCTACACAATCAACATCACAAACCAAACGACCATGATTGCTCATCCTGGATCACTGCAATAGCATTCCAACCTCACTTTTACTAATCACCCATTTAAGACTATGTGTTTTCTCAGAAAACAAATCTGATCATATTCTTACCTTCATGCATGGTGGAAGCCATTCAAAGGCACTTCCTTTGCTTTTGGGTTAAAGAGCAACATCCTTAAAACACTCTATAAAGCTATGCACGGTCTGGCCTATACCTATCCTTCCTCTCTCCTAACTCCACTCTTCCCTCTGTACTCTATTCTTCAGTACATGGCATTCCTTCAATTTCTGAATTTCTCCATGTTCTCTCATCTCCAAGACGGGACACATATATTTTCCCTTGTCTGGGAACATTCTGTAGTCACCTTCCACTTGTCCACAGCAGACTCTTGCAGAAGACCAGTATGCCCTTGCACTTTGTGTTTTGAAGAGCTAAAACACTGGTCTACTCTCTGAGCTGAGTCTGTTGTGCTGAGTGAACCCCAAGCAGACATACCTGCCTTTTATAACGCTCAGGCCATTTTCATTCCTCAGATAAATTACCAAACCAAACTTAAAAAAAAAAAAATAAAGCAACACAAAACAATAAAACTTCCTAGGATTTTTATTAGGGTCTCTATATTTCACAGACTATTGCAGATTAATATTTAAACTGTGTCATTCTTAACTAGATAAGTAGGAAGTTTCAAATAAGAACTAGTTCCTCAAAGATATGAAACAATCCATATTTCATAGCAACATTTGCAATAAATGTTATTGTTATTGCTTTTCCTTAGCATACACTTTAAAATGATGCTGACCAGAAGTAGGTAAAACAAAACTCTCAGCCTCCGGCCCTGTTGAAAGCAGACAAGTTGAAATAATAGGTCCTGGTTCTAACAAAAGGCTTGAAGCAGGCAAGAAGGGTGAGTTAATGAGATCCCTGTAATCTGATCCACAGCCGTCATGGACAGCTGTTCTCAAGAGCCCTAATGAACCCTCCACCTTTACAAATCACGAACTGGTAGAATCTGACCCTACTGGGCACAAGCAAGTCCTGACACTGTGGAAATGGCTTTGCTGGTGTAAATAACAAGCGTCTGTTATCATGAGATTTCCTGTCTGTAAAATGCCCATTTATCTTCATTACTTTGCTTTTGGGAGGAAGAAGGAGGGCATGAGTGTTAGCGTGTAAGATGATGGTGTTAGCAGAGGAGAAAGTAGACTCTGACAGAGGGTGATACCTGCTTTAACCAAGGGGGTTTGTTCAATGGCCAAATGGCGTCCCTAATGCTAATTCCTAGTGCTGAACTCCCTTTGGTACTGTGAGCAAGCATCTAGCAAAATAATGCAAGGAAGAATTCATACCTGGGATTACAATGTCATAGTTTATTCAAGAGGATAAGATGGCAGTTTTCATTTGGTATTTTCAAGCTACTAATTTTCTTTCATCCATCTATCCATCCATCATCCATCCACTAAATATTTGAGTGACTACACTCTGTACTATGCTAGGCATGGGCTATGAGTGCTGAGTAAAACAGATGCTATAGCTACCCTGGTGGAGATTTCAGTCAATGGGGCTGACAGATGACAAAATAAACAACCAAGTAAACATGTGATTAAAAATGTGATAAATGGTAAAAAGTGAAAGAAAAAGTTACTATGGGGGAGAATAAAAGAAAGAATCTACTTTAGGGAGAGAGATGTTTCTTAAACTGGCAATGAAGAATCAAATGAAGCTAGTCATGAAAAGGAGAAGCAATGGGGATAAGGGGATCAATTTCATTTCTTTAATCTTGATTTTAATATGAAATTTAAATATGAACTGAAATACAATTATGAAATATTCCTTAAATAAAAATCAAACAATTCCAAACTGTGTACAGAAAAAAGTGACTGCTTTTTGTCTCTCCTCCGACAAATTACCATTCTCTGGAAGGAAGGGTGGTTAACCGGTTGGGTGTGTTTGAGTAAAATTCTTACCTGATCATTTCCCATGTGTGGAAGAATACAAACTTTAAGGCTCTTCCTTTGGAAGGAATGAGCAGACTGACCCTAAACTAACAAAGGCAGCATAGTAATAATGTCAGAACATCTTTGCAATATCTTAATATGCTTCCAATTGCATGATAATTTGCATCTGTGAATAATCAAGGGACATCAAGTTCTGTACATTCTGCATTCTGATAACCACATTTCCAGATCTTTCAGAAACTTACTTGAAATAAAGTTTATAACTCTTATCTTTCTGACAATCACTAGAGCTAGTAAAATTGTTTTACTGCTTGTTTTGGCAGCTTAAATCTCAGTTCTGGGTCATTCAAGTTGCCTTTGCTTTTGCTCACATTTGATTGATTTTGCAATAGTGGTGAATACAGAAATAAAAAAGAAAGCCCCCAAAGTGAACGTACAAGGCATATCACATTACTAAATGATAACAAACAGATGACATTCAGAGTATCTAATCAATAGCACTCTGTATTTCACTAGATCAAAAATACACTTCAAAACAGCCTGGATTCATTTTAAAAGTATAGTTTTAAAAAAAAAAAGTCAATTACAGGCTCATGATATATCCCATAAGGAGAAATAAATCCAAATTTCTAAAATAGAGAATGCTGAACTAGCTCAGTTGCATGTGAAATGTGAAGTATCTCAGGACCAAGCGTTATTTATTCCCTAACATCAAGTGCTACACGCAGTAAACCTGAGTTACGAGGAGCTCTGGGCCTCAGGGGAAGCCCAACCACAGGGAAAGGAAAGTCATGATCCAGAGACATATGTCCTTGCCCCCACCAAGAAAAAGTACCCCAAATGTTTCACTTACTTTAACGAAGGGACTAGGAAATAAAGCACATATGTAGAAAAGTGATAAAATGTAAAGTAATGAGGAAAGTGTCCCCTGTGTGACTATGAACCAGATCAAGAAACCAACCATTCCCAACACCCTAGAAGCTTCTGTGGTTCCTTCGCAGACCCAATCCCCTCCACTCCCTCAAAGGTTACACTTTCCTGATTCTTTTTGTCATCACCCCTTGGCTTTTCTTAGTACCTTTGCCACCTAATTATGTATGTCTATTAGAGAGTGACAATGCCTGTTTTGAAGTTTTATATAAATGGGCTCATACTGTAAATGTTCTTTTGTGCCTGGCTTCTATCACTTGACATCGTGAAGTTGTGGCTGACATTCATTTATTTTCATGTCTGTGTGATATACCATTGAATGCTGTCCTGCAGTTTCTTGTCCTTTCTGCTATTGATGGGGATGCAGGTTGTTTCTGCATTTGGGAAACAACGCTGCTATGGACTTTCTTATACAAGTGTCCTGGTGCACCTGTGCGAAAGAGTATGTACATACTTAGGGGTGGGATTGCTGCACCAGGGCTTAGACATCCATTTAGTGTAACTAGATAATGTCAAATGAATCACATCAATTTACACTCTCATGGGGAGTGTAAGAGAGTTGTCATTGCTTCATATCATCCCCTGTATTTGCTGTTATCAGACTCAGTTTTTGCCAATTTGAGGGGAGTATAGTGTTACAAATTTAGCTTCTATTCTTTTTCTTAGAAATTACATGTAATATTGGTTAAATCTAGTTTTTAGAACTAAAACAAACCAATAGAAAACAGGAAAGAAAAATGGAGATACTTCATGGACACCAGAGTAAACATTAGATTAAATAAAGTGCTGGCAACCCGTGTATTTCTCTTCTAACCGAACCCATTATTCCAACCCTATTATTTGGGGATAAAGCAAGAATAGAAATAGTATGTCTGACACCTTATAATTTGTGCTTAGCTTAGAAAACGTAGTTAAATTGATGATAAAAATAAATAAATGGATGGTCTGCCAAGACAAATGTTAGATGCGATCTCCTCATGTATGTGGATTAGTTTCCCAACTCTTTATTGTTCTCCATTGATCTGTTTCTGTGATGACTCCACACTGTTTTAACCACTAGAGCTTTATTATTGTCTTGCTGTCTAGAGAGGACATGATGTTTATCGTAAGGTTCTTCTAAAATTAGAAACACTTGCCCTTTCTGGACCATATTGTACTTTGGTTCTTTTTAAAAAACATAATGAGGTAGAAATTATACAACATGAAGACACAGACACTGATCAGAGAATTTCCACTTTCCGTTTATGTTTTATCCAGTGGAAGGAATGCCAGGTGATTCCCATATTTTACCACGTCTGCCTCCAGCTCTCTGCCGAGCATGAGATTCATTTACAGTCTGAGTCTGACCTAGTCTGAGCCCTGGAGCTGACATTGCTCTCCCATGATAGGAGGTTCACTCTCTCAGCCAAGTTTCTGCAGGAAAGACTTTGTTGTTGAACCACAGAGAGTTTTCTCATCTATGAATACTGCATATATCTTCATTTACTCAAAAATTCTTGTTTCCAAGTATGTCTTGAACATTTCTTGTAGGTATGTTCTTAGGTATTTTGCATTTTTTGTGATATGTAAGCAAGGTCTTTTCTTCTGTTATGTATTTATCATTTCTACTGTATAGGAAGGTTATTGATTTTTATTGCGTCAATCTTTTGGAAGGGAGTTCATTGAGGGAAAACATACTGCTATAGACTGAATGTTTGGGTCTTCCCTCAAATTCATATGTTGAAACCTGATCCCCAGTGAGATGGTATTTGGAGATAGGGCCTTTGGGAGGTACTTAGGTCACCTTTGAGAATGGGATTAGAGACCCCAAGAGAGTTACCTTGTCCCCTCTGCCATGTGAGGGCACAGTGAAAAGTTGGCTGTTAGGAACCAGGAAGCAAGCTCTCTCCAGCCACGAAGTCTGCTGGTACCTAGATCGTGGACTTCCCATCCTCCAGACTAGCAGAAATAAATGTTGCCGATAAGCCCCCTAGTCTATGATATTTTGTTGTAGCAGCCCAAACAGCCTGACACACACATGTATAGAAAAATGCTTAAAATGTAGGTGGATAGGTCAGTACATTTCCACAAACTCAACTTACCCTTTTAATCAACATCTAGATCAGAGCGAGGAACCTCCCTTTTGTCACTTACACCCCTAAGGGTGACCACTATCCTGACTTCTAACATCATAAAATAACTTGTCCTGTTTAGCACTTAAAGAAATGGACTCATTCAGTACTTTGTATCTGCTTTTTTGCATTCAACATGGTGTTGATACAATTCATTTACATTGTTGCAAGTAGTTGTTGAACTAACTGTTGAATAGTATTTTCTTTTGTAAATTTACCTTAATTTGTACATTTTACTGTGGAGAGGCATTCAAGTAGTCTACACTTTGAGGCTATTTTAAATAGTGCTACTATGAACATTTGTGTACATGTGAATATATGTATACATTTCTGTTGGATATATACCTAGGCATGAGATGTCTGGGTGATGTGGTATACCTGTATTCAGTATCATATTAGTAACTACTGCCAAACAGATTTCCAAAATGGTTGAGCCAATTGACATTCCCAACAGCAGTGCATGTGTATTGACTTTTTTTATAAAAATCCTCACCTGAGGACATATTCATTGATGTTAGAGAGAGAGAGAAAGGGAAACAGAGAGAGGGAGAGAGAAACTTCAATGTGAGACAGAAATATTGGTCAGTTGCATCCTGTACATGCCCTGCTTGGGGATCGAACCCGTAACCTTTTGGTGTATGAGATAACATTCCAATCAGCTGACCCACCTGGCCAAGGATGTGTATTGACTTTTAACTCAGATGCTAGAACACAGTCCACATTACAAACCCCTGCTCTTGTTAGTCTAATTAGAGCGCTGCTGGGAGCACTCGTGGATGACTGCTGGATTTTGGTGGTGTTTCTCTCCTCTCATATGCCAGGAAGTTGGGTAGCCCTCTGCTCACTTTCCAAGAATCCAGCACTTCTCGCATTGATGTATGTGGGGAAAACGTAGTCAGTGACTCCCTGGGGACCCATTCTGTTCTCAAAGTTAAAATCTACTGTCCTAATTGTGTCCCTCTCCTGCATACCCCCCTTATACTGTTTCAGTGCTTTGAACAAAAGCGGGTCTGCATCCAAACACTATTATGAAAATCTTTACAAATCTAGCACATTTTGGACAAAATTCTTCCAAATCTCTAGCAATCACAGTAAGGCAACATGCCTATGGTTCTTCAATTGACTTTCAATAGCTTTTCTGTATCTTTCAGGCCAGTATTAAAAAGTTTTCTTTTTCAAGTAACAATATCTTTGTTAAGGAAAGCTTTTCATTATAGGCACCACAGTTATTAAAGACTTCTGAGGGAATAATGGCTGGTTGAATGAAGCTACCCATAAAAACTCTATACATTTTCTTTATCTAAAGGATTCCTCTCTTCAGTTTCCAAACTATACATTTACATTGCCTTTATGCACAAGTGCCGTTAAGTTGGTCTCTACCTGCAGTACCATTGAAAATAAACCATTGTAGTGTTTCTATGGTGAAATCATTAGAATCCTATTCATTTCTAAGTCGTACATTATTTGTCACATTTCTAAGCTCCCAGAGAGATACTCAAAACCTATTTTTATGTAAGCATACTCTATTACTCTCCCCTTGTCATGGATTTTATTCCTTACTGTGATGCTTCTGTGTCTTTAAAGGGAAACTCAATATAGGGAGCCCAAATGTGTGGGTCCTGTTATAGACTGCACTGCCCAGTTGCAGCTATGCCTTGCTTTTCTTTTCTGTAAAATAAAGGAAAACAGAGTCAGCCTCTTGCACTAAGAGATTTAAATATTTGTTCCATCATCTTGTGATCTTAGATTTCCTCTTGACTAAGTTTTCAGGCAAGAGGTAGATAAGCCAATCGAACACATGGTGAATATTAGAATCCACAAGTGGAATGATGATAAAGAGAGAAGTCAGCACTGTTGGACTCCTATAGGGATGTCTCAGGAAGCAGGCAGGTCCCAGAATAATCATTAGAAGTAACCACAGGAAGAGAAAATGGAATTGGACATTGTCTTGACATCACACATTCTGCCCAAGGTTTACACATAACTTTTCCAGTAAGCAGTCTGTCCTTGTAACCTTTGAGTGACATATGGTTGGTATCTGGGCCATGATAAAAATCAGGCACTTTGATTGTTGGTTGGCCAAATAAAATTGCAATACTCTACAGTGTGTGATTTTATTCCAAGCCTATTCATATGGGATAGGTGTTAACCTTATCCTCTTGAGTAGCACAAACATGGGGAAACCTAGCAGCATCTCAAATCTCACACAATGCTTGGCACATAGTGGAAATTTAACAAATGTTTATTGAATGAATGATTGAATGAATGACACAGTGAGTTTTGTTCTCCCTGAAAGATTTTCTAGTCCTCAGTTTGCTCTTGAAAGTCTGACCTCTTACAAGAGGATGGGAAGCTGAATTAGGAGTTCTCTGAGAACTCCCCTAAGTGCTCAGTGCAAGACAGAAACCCCCAATTCCCTTTTTGTCCAAATAGGATCAGAGCCAATAGGATCCCACTGGGCAGGTCTGATGGAGGGAACTCTGTTCAGAACTGTGGGAATTCCAGAGTCAGGGGAGTGGGTCAATCTCAGAGTTGTAGTAGAGGGAGCCTGTGGATTACTTTATCATAATCCAGAAAGAGTAATTAGAATAGATGTCCTAAACTCAGGGACAAGAGAGAATGTGGGAGGCCAAGGAAAAGATCAAGAAAAGACGGGGATAAGGAAACCAAAGAGTCAAGAAAAGGGTATAACTAGGTGAGTAAGGAGGCCATGTACCATTACCTAGGCTCTTTGTGTGCTTGTGCAGTGTGGTGTGGGAGGGATTCCCAGGCCTGGAGGCTAAGGACAGGGCAGTCAGGTGACATGTCCGGGGACCCTGTATACCCAGCACCTTGTTTTGGGTAACTTGAACAATGGTCCTGGGCTCTGTCTGTAGCTTCATGGACATGGATGTGGTGGGCTTCTAGGTCTAGGACCAAGACATGGAAAACAACTTGCTCCTACTTCTTCATGGTTTAGGGGAAAGGACATGGTGAGTGTGAGAGGGGAGAAGAGTGAAATGAGGTATTGGTGCTTAAGATGACTCAGTTTAATAACAAAACAGATCTTTTGCACTAAGCTTCAAAAATAAACACTTTTTTAAATTTCTCAAGAGGAAAAGACAATGAAGACAACATATCCAGTGGTTTTCCTAAATTAATTCACTACTTAGAAGCTAATGACTCTATGTCTGATTAATTCATCTGACTAATTCTCTATGGCTCAATTTCTCCCATGAAAATCTGCCCATCAAGCTACTATGAAACCCAATCAAAATATTTACGCAACATAACGTAACATAACGTAGTGTAACATAACATAACATAATAAAATTGGGGGAAAATTCCAATTACTATTTAGAAGTGCTAATTAGAAAATAATCATGAACATTCATAACGAATCATCTTGTGGAAAAAGGAAAATCCCTCAAGAATTAGCAAGAAATAAGCTGTTCTTTCATCTTTTTGTGGAGAAGAATCCTGTCATGTAACATCCAAGGACCCAAATGAAGACATTCTATCCTCTTGTGTGCATTGAGTCCTCTCCCTTCAGTCACTGGGCAGCACACCCACCACTGACAGTAGCTCCAGCACCTCCAGGTGGCACTCTCCTCTGGGACCCTGAAATTTTCTGAACCATATGGTAGGCCTCAGTATCTGTTTACCAGGTCTCTCTAGGGCAAGAACAGCTTCCAATTTCCATCTTCTCTCTTGCTCCTCATGGCACCAGAGCCGAGTAAGTAAATGAAAGTGCCTAACCATGTTTGACTCTGACGTTCTCTAGATTTCTTTAAACATGTGAACAGAACGAGAAACTCCACTTGTTTAATTAACACCCTCAACTACATTGTGCCTTGTTAATTTCCCAGTTCATAGTGCTACACCTGGCAGACATGCTTTTTTTCCTAGACCTGTTCTTTTTCTTCTTTTCTTTGTGTAAAGGGTATGTACTGGCTTTGTGAAATCCCTGTAGCAAGTTGTGAATGATGTATGAAGTGAAAAGTCTTTACTCGGGGCACAGTAGGAAGACAGAAAGTGCTGTGCAGCCACTGCTGGGCTGAGTTTTTGACTGTGTGCTGGAGTCAGACATCCCGCATTCATCCTATACTGCCTCAAAATCCCAGGAGCTCTTGACCAAGTAGCAAGGGGTACAGTCCTACAGAAAGACAGAGAGATGAATTTATTGACCTCCAAAAGTCCTTCTTGGCACATTCACTACGGGTAGGGTTTTTTTACCCCTGTAATTTTAACAAAGGAACAAGAATAGGAATCCAAAGTCTGAGTCCACAGTGTAGAAAATTAACCCCTTCTCTGGCCTGTGATATGGAAAGATGGGGGAGGGAGCTGGTGGTCGTCAATGCTCTCCAGCTGCTTGAGGGAGAATATGATTATGCCCCAAGGAGCCAGGATGAGAGCTAGCCTCGTGATTTATGCAATATTTTTCTTTCAAGGAACCAGAGCTCTTTGAGAATTGTCACAGTTTTCCTGTGAGCTGAGTGTCACACTGGTGCATGACCTAAAATTCTCCCATCTTTCAAAACTAGAAGCCTAACATCCAACAAATGTCTTACGCAATCAATTTGACATTTTTCAGTGTCGATTTATGGATTCATGGGTTAACTGCGGTTCAGGTGCAGGCGGGATGTGGAGCACACATCTATAGGAAGGGGGAGCTGAATAATTAGGTACTGGCTAATTATTGCTAATTGCAATTTCCCTGGAGATGAGCATAGCAGGGGGAGGGGGGTTGGCGGGTGAGCAGAGTAGCTCTGGTTGCAAGGAATGGAAGCCAAAGAAACAGCCCCCCCACTCAGCCTGCTACTGATTTCTTTTTCCCAACAGGAAGCCCAGAAACTCCAAGCCTTGAATCTCTTTTGAGTGGGAATAGGAGAAGAACTAGGAACTATTTCTGAAGCGATAAGCAATCTTCATGGGTGAACACGTTGTAAATAGTGCTGTTCCTTAATGACATTTATGGCAATGTTGAATAATTGAGCAATAACTCATTTCATTTTTATGCTTGATATTCTGTTTTCCTTGACTACTTTCCCACTCCTACCCCACCCTCATGCACCCAGTTCAGTGAGAGTTGACTATTGACCTATCTTGTCTTACAGAATGAGCAATTATTATCCAAACTGATACACCAAAATTCCAACAGAATCACCGACTTTCCAAATTTCCCAGACTCCTCAGTCTTTTATGATTAGGTTTTAGACATTCCCTTTAAAGTCAGACTATCTTTAGGTACATGACTGAAGAAAGAACAAACCCATGGCCTGCCATAGTCTTCTTCTACTTGAATTACCACATCCTGTGCCCTCATTCACAACATGGAGTGTAGTACCCAGGGGAGACCTATGAGGAAGCAAGAGGCCCTAAATAAAGCTAGATCAAGAAACAATGGGTCCTTTAATCCTAAAGAGAAGACAGCAGAGGCATAACAATGGTTTTCAAGGACAAGGAAAGAGATTCCAGAGTGTATGAGAAGCAGCTGTGTTGAAATCATTCTGGAAAGATTTGTGTAAGAGTCAGGATAAATCAGTTCCTCTTACCAGCACTTGCTTTTGATATGGAGAAGTTTCAGTTTATTCCTTGGATCAGTTATTTCAGGGTACTTAAAATAGAAAATTCTCAAAAGGAGAATACATGGTAGAATAGTAGGGGTGGAATCTTTTGAGGACTGTGAAGAATAGTGCTCCTTGTCAGTTGTAGATTAGGACAGAGAACAGATATTACTTATAGCTCCAAATGTGAGTCTCTTTTGAAGAAATAGGTACTCTCTATTCATGTGTGATTTTCTGGGTTGGATATAATGATATTATGACATTTCAGGTTCTCATCTTCTGATTTTCCTTTTCCCAGGCCATTTGCCCTTTCCAAATGAAACTCGGTGACTACAGGCTTTTTGTATGTGCATCTGAATTTCCATTTTGATTTTGTTTCTTCTATCTCTGTTAATGACTATTGGGTGCTCATTTATCCATCCACTGTCTATCAACATTCTGGCCATCAAATTCATAAACCAAAATGGTGAATGGAATAGAGGTGATAGCAGAGGTGCCTGGCATTTAAGTTAAAACAATCCATTTTATCACCAAGGGGAAGAGCCAACCTTAGGTCTTCTGCATGCCTAAAAATATATTTTCCTACTGAGACTTTTCTCTTATTTTAAGTAGCCTGAAAATAACATTGTGAGCCAAAGTAGCCTTGCAAAAAAAGTAGCCTTTATACAGGGAATAAAAGGAAACCTCTCTGCAGCAAAAGCAGGAGCCTTAAACAAACCATGAGACACAGGTTTGTCTGAACTCAAAGTTCAACAGGGTTCTATCACTCAGCACATCATGAAGATCTGAATTGGATTTAACAACAACAACAATAAAAAAGGGACTTTGGGCTCTGGTTTATCAGGAACATATTAAACTGTTGAGATACAGAATATTGTTCCTTCTTGTGGTAAATATCAAACAGAATCCCAAATGCAAATTTACCCTATCTCTTCACCAATAGATCGTTTCCAACAATGAGACAAATGCATGGGGAAGCAGGGGAAGCCTTAGGAGGAGGCACTTCTTGATGGTGGGCATAGGCCTGTCATAAACCCTACTGCTTGGGCTCATCAGTGACAGCACAGGCAACAAATTTCACATTTTGATTTCCACCATCATTCACAAAACACTCAGCCGAGAAACCACATCCCCAAATAGCGCTACTCAATGGAGGCACCACCTATTCCCACCCTCAGCAGCGAGAGATTGCGCCAGTCCGCGCGACTCGGGAGATGGCAGAGCGCTTCTCCAAGCTTCGCACCAGCCCTCAGTGATTCTTACAGATATTTACTTTCACACATGGCATATAGAACATTAAAAGGGTTTTGAAAAATCCCTCAGTTTTTTTAACTTCTGAAGGATTATTAACTTCAAAGTCTGAAGAAATGTCGCCCTTCTATCTTTGGAAATGCCAGGAGCCTTTGCATATCCCTACCACAGTCCCCAGCAACCCCCAGCAGAGAAGAACGATTACTGCCTCGGTGGCGAGAGGATGGCTTTTGATCTCTTAACATATTGGAAATTACTTAAAGGTAAGCCATCTGCTAGCTGAGGAACAAAAACAGATTACATCACACCCTGCTAGAAAGATTGTGTTAAATCCTGGATATCAAGGCTTTTAATAATTCTATATTAAGTCAGCTAATAGGATTAGGTACACATTTTCTTTAGGCTTATTTCCTCAACTATTAAAGAAAAAACTTTTTGTGTGTGTTTGACGATCTGCAAAATTCAAGAGTATTCCACTGTGAACAAAAAGGGTTCTTTCAAGAGGAAGCCTTGCTTCAGATCACCACTGCTCTCCAAAGAGATGTACAGCGGAAGTGCCTTTCCAGGGCGGTTTATAGGGGGAGGGGAAACCAGTGCACTTCTGTTATCGCTAATATGATTTATTGCCTGTGCGATGCAAACCTGCTCCCAAGAGCTTCACACTCTCATTGCTCTTCTCCAACTGGCCAGAGGTGGGATCCAGGCAGGTGGGGGAAGCGAGAATTCCTTGTCCCCTCAAAAGTTGCATTTAATAGTAACCATGGTGATGGTTCACTATGAGGTAGATGTGGCACAAATACTGGAGAATGAGAAAGGAATAAGTCTGATTAATAAGAGCTTAAAACATCTGCAAGACCAGAGAGTGCCAGCCTTGAGAAAGCTTGCATCCCCAAATCACACCATGCCCAAATTAAGCACACCACCCTAGTCTGTGGTCAACTCCAGGTCATGGAAACGTTAGAACTTACTCAGTGACAGAAAGGGAGTGAAAAGGAAGGGTCTTCTTTGTTCTTTGTCCTTCTTTCACTAATTTGTTTACTGTTACTCTACAATTCCAGAGCATTAAATGCACACATGATGTAAATTAACCTGCCCTCATTGCTTCTTGGTCCTTTATAAGATGTTCATTTACTCTGACATACTGATTGTTGAATAAAGTTTTAGCAATAATAGCAACAAACCCTTTTATGTCTCAGTGGTCCTGAGATAAAATAATTCATATCCTGGTGACAAGAGAGGGTTACAATAATCGTCGTGAGCCAAATAAAATATGGGATGGGATGCAACATATTTAGAAACCAACCCTGTGTTGCATATTAAAGGCACTTGAAAAGTTTTTATCGAATTGTATCTCCAAGAGATTACTAGAAATGATTGCCATGGTTTTGCCTTAATCATTGAATAATACAGAATAAAATGAACCTGATTTTGCTATTGTACAAATGAGAAAGAAAGCCACAAAATCAGCACCCAGGCATGTAGTGGTTGCATGTTACATCTTGATGCAAATGGTCCAAGCTTTCTTTGTATGCTCTTTACAAACATAAGAGCAATTAACAATAAATAAATCTAATAAATCTACCATGTATTAAGTTACTTTGTTAGCACTTTAAAAGAACTGCCTCTAAAAATCACAGCATTTTTAAATATTAAAGTATTATTGACATACAATATTATATTAGTTCCAGGTGTACAACATAGTGATTTGACAATAAAGTGGTCACCACACCAATTCTAGTAACCTTCAGTCATTGTACAAAGTCATTATGATTATCTCACAACATTTTTGAGGGTTGGATATTATCACTTTCTTTTTACAGAGGAAAACTGAAGTTCAAGTGGTTCAAAAGCACCTGAGGCAAGTGGAAGAGTGAGGATTCACACTAGGGTTTGAATTCACCAGAGTCTGTGTCATTTTTGTCACACCTGGCTGTCCCCACAGTGGGGACCAAGAGCTCAGGTATAGTCTTGCACTTCCCTCAGTGGCTTGGCTCAGCTCACTTTTTGTCAAATGTTTGAATTAATGGACAGGATAATGTTATTTCCTATAAGATGCACAGAATTCAGGCAGGAGACCTCACATTATGCCCCTTCAGACCAGTCCCCACCATGCTTCTCCAGGACAATGATGGTCCTTCCATTAATTAGTTTGAGTAGCCTACATGAAAGACTGAAAGTTTTCCCAAAGACACAGAATTTCACCAGCCATCAACTTGAAGTTCTCAACTTCATACTTTTTTCCATCATTAAAAAAAAAAAATATATCAGCCTACTTGTTTGCAAGCAAATCCTAATGTAGGACAAAATAATTGCCCAAATGAAAACCAGCACTAAGAGAAACTCAGGAATCATGCATTATTAACTATTGAAAGGGGAAAACCTATATATAATATACTAATGTAATCATATTGTCTGTTTGTTGAATTATTCCTGGGGCTCTAGGGGAGAGGGAATTAGATATATAGTCAGATATTTTAGTCAAATAATTATGTGTTGAATACACAGGTTAGCATTTGTATTAAAGTAGTACTAGTTATAACAAACAACCCCCCAAATTTTAGTGTCTTAACTTTATCCCTTGCTCTTGTACAAGGAGGAATTCCTGACAGTAGCCTTCAATGTAGTCTTTCAAGATTACAGGTTTTTTCCCATGTCATGGCTCTGCTATGTGGAACATGTGACTTAAGGGTCACTAGGCTCAACTGCCATAAACTGGAGAAAGGGAAGAAGCATGGAACAAGGTCATGGGAACTTCCAGTCAAGATGACAGCAGACAAGCCTCGCCTCTTTGCACAACCATATCAAAATTACAACTAAAATATGGAACAATCATCACTCAGAATCATCATAAATTGAGTTGAGAGGAAGTCTGACAACTATGGAAGTAAAGAAACCACATCCATCCAGACTGGTAGGAGGGGCATAAATGTGCAACAGGCTGGTCCCACACCCACCTGTGGTGGATAAAAATTCAGGAGGGATGTCTCAGGAGCGATGAGTCCCAGCCCCACAACAGCCCCCCGCCCCCACCCCGCCCCCACCAGGCCATGGTTCCAGTGGCAGGAAGATAAATTCCCACAACTTCTGGCTGCAAAACCAAATCAGTACTGAGTTAGTAGAAGAAACTTCTGGAGCCCCAAGCAATTCCCCTTAAAGAACCCACACATAGACTTACCTACTCAGACTCCCTCTGAGCTCCAGCACCTGGGTAGCAGCTTGAAAGGCACCAGTGGCATACTGGGAGAAATTGAAGTGTCTGGCATCATGGAGAACAGAGGCCATTGTCCCTTCTCTAAACCCTCCCCCCATAGGGCCACAGAGCTGGCAAGCTGGTGCCATATCTGAGACTCCATCAACCTGGCTAACACTGTTTGACCCGCCTTGGAGATCCCCTGGAAACTCTGCCCCACCCAACTTATAGGGCACTCAAGCTGCTTTTCCATATGAAAGGCTGGTCTTGGCTCACGCTTCACAACTTCCTAAATCCTCTCAAACAAGCAACAGCTGACCTCAGCGAGCCCCAGGCCCAGCACTAGCAGCAGCCAGCCTAGATTCACAGACTGGCTTTGACTGGGAATCTCCAAGTCCAGCACAAGTAGCAGCCATCTCAGATTGCTTTATAGCTCAGGCAAGTGCCCAGGACAAAACACAGGTGGGGGCTGACCTTGGCCTGCACCACCCGAGAAACCCCATGGCCAGCACACTCATGGATAGCAAAAGACCATGTTGGAGTACCAATATCCTGCCCCTGCATAGCTGATCCTCCATGAAGGGCGGATGCTGGTGATCAGTGGTCACAGCCAGTCCTTGCGGCTGACTGGCCTGGGTGAATCCCTCCCATTGATCTGCCAACAGCAATCAAAGCTCAACTATAAGAGGAGGGTATACTCAGCTCACACAAAGGGTGCACCTGGAGTACCCAGCTTGGGTGCTGCGCCACTGGACCCTACAGGACACCTACTACGTTAGGCCATGCTACCAAGACATGGAATCAAAGCAGCTCTACCTAATACATAGAAACAAACACAGATTGGCTGCCAAAACAAGGAGACAAAGAAACATGGCCCAAATGAAAGAACAGATGAAAACTCCAGAAAAAGAACTAAACAAAATGGAGATAAGCAATCTACTAGATGCGGAGTTCAAAACACTGGTTATAAGGAGGTCTATCCCTGAGATAATTCCACATTGTTTTAACTTCTAGAGTTTTATATTGTGCCTTGATATCTAGCACAATATGGATCTTACCATATTTTTCAAAGATGCCAAAA
>VMDR010018656.1:0-18991 GCA_007922815.1 Macrotus californicus
TGTGGATATTCAGTTGTCCCAGAACATCTTTTGTTAAATTTATTTATATTTTATTCTTTTTTACCATATTACAAATGTCATTACTTTCTTAATTTAATCTTGGATTGTTTATTGCTAGCATATAGGAATATAATTGTTGATTTTTGTATCCCACAATTTTGCTGAACTTATTTATTAATTCTAATAGCTTTTAGTGGATTCCTTAGGATTTTCTATTTAAAAGATCATCTAGTCTGCAAATATAGTTTTGCTTCTTCCTTTTCTAATCTGGATGCATTTTATTTTACTTTATTTTTTGTCTAATTGTCCTCACTAGAATCTCTTGTACAATTGTTGAAAAGAAGTGATAAGAATGGACCTTCTTGTCTTATTCTTGATCTTAGGAGGAATAAAATGTCTTTCATTGTTAAGCATGAAGTTCTCTATGACACACTACCTTTTAACTCTCCTTATGAGGCTTCCCTGAGAATGATTCACATCTCATCAATATAATGCTGATCTGAAATGGTATCTTCTAACTGTAATGGGGTGATAACTACATGTCCACATTGGAGAGGAGTGACAGAAATAAGGCCCAAAGGTTGACTGGCTCATGGTACTTTCACCAGACAGCTGAGTTCTTCCGCCTCAATCATCATATGGGGAGATTGGATTAGAGCCTCTATGATTTTCTTTGCTGATATCAGAGGTGATGTTGGTTATTAGCCCATAATATTGGGGAATAGACTGTCTCTTTATCTTAGATGGTGGTGATTTGGCTATTCTTATGTCTATGTTTATGATTTTAAGGGTATGGATATAGTAAAAATGGTAATAATGATAAAATTACAAGTAATATTTATGGAGTGCTCACTATGTGCAAGGCTTTATAGGTTCTGTTTAATTTAAGTCTCAAAACTTTATTATCTACAACTTATTCAGGAGAAAATGGAAGCTTAGAGAAAGACATAACTTGCTTAATGCTAATGTGGGCAGAGCCAGAATGTGAGCCGGGGGTCTGACTTAAGAGCATTGCTCTTGACCACTGTGCTCCTTTGTTTTTCAAACATTTTGCCTCAACAAATCATCAGACACTTCTAAAAAACTGTGGTTGGTTCTTCTTTACACTAAAAGCAGGAAGGACTATGGTATTTTCCAGAAAGGTGGGTATGCAACAAACTTGCTATCCTACTTTTTCTTTAGTGGTTTGTGTACATTTTGGTGGGTGATGCTCTGTTTCCACTGGGGACAATGGTGAGTAGGATCAGCTCAGTTTATAGCAAGGGGCTCAACAGAGAGCAGGGAGAGTTCTGGAATATAAACACAGATACATATTGTGTTTCCAAGGAAGAATATGGAGTCTGGAACTTTTAATAAAAGAATAGGCTCATTTTTTTTCCTGGATTAGTTTGAATCTTTTCTGGAAGAGTCCGTCCTGGGCATATTTGGAGGTTTTTTTCAAGTTTCCCTCAAGGGCAAGATTTCTCTCTGTTCATACAAGATGATAAAGCTCTAAGTTGAGTATACATCTAGGTAGGTTGCTGTAGATGATGGGTTTGGGGAACCATCCCAATTTTTGCCTCTGGTCCTTCTGGCCATTCACTCAGCCCCTTCTAATTCCTACTCCTGCCTCCTTTCCTTTCAATAAACTTTGTATGGGTTAGGGCAGCGATTTTCAACCAATGTGCGGCAAGAATTTTTAAAACATACAATACCTGATTACTTAGTCAGGGGCACTGATCCCTTTTCTCTTAGATTGTCAAATTAAAAAAATGACAACAGCCAATACAACAATAGCCATCTGGTGTGAATGAATCAACATTATACCTATTTTTTGTTGGATCAGCAAAAAAATATGTATTTTGGTGTGCTGAGGAATTTTAGTAATTAGTGTATGTTTGCCAGGAGATGAAAAAGGTTGAAAGTTCCTGAGTTAGGGAATAGTCAGAAAATGGAGCTCATGCCACCTAGTTCAATAGAGGGAAAATAATATGAGAAACTAATTTGAAGGTGTTTGACATGGGGAAGTTGAGGCAAACAGGTGATGGTGTGCAACCCAGAGATTAGCAACAGCAGGGGGCTGCTACTGCTTGTAGGACTGGAAGGAACCCAGGAGTCAGGACCACCCAGTGGGTGCTGGGATCCTTCAGGAAGTGCAGTCTCTTCTGGACATGCCATCTGAAGCAGATAGAGAGAGTAGGGAGAGGGGCCCTGAATGTCCCCTGCTCCCGTCTTCTATGAGTACCCCACCCCCACTGTCATTGGCCAAATGTAACCAAAACTCAGTTGCTAAGTTATGCTGGGAAATACTGTTTTTCAGGAGTCACTATCCTGCCACACTGAGCAGAGGAGAGGACAGCAGGGAGTAATCTGAGAACCAGGGGACTGGCACAGAAGTCCAGTCAATAAGTCAGCATAACTTTATGACCTACCAGGCACAGATCACTTAAGCCAGATCCTTGCTTTGAGGAGTAATACAAATTTGGCAAAAAATCCTAAGAATGCCGACCACTATCATAATAAATGGTACATGAATGATCAGTTGTTCAGACCGTTCCTGAGTTGTGGAGAATGTGTGCACAGGGGTGTGTGTTAGTGGTGTGAGCATGTGTGAGAGGGTGTGTTGTAGTATGTGTGTGTGTGAGAGGGAGAACACATGTATAATGGTGTCATTGAAGTGATAACTGAAGGCTTCAGACAAGAGGGGAAAACATATATTTGTGTCAAGGAACAGAGCACATAGCAAGCTGAAGAAATAGCAAATGTGGCCTGAAAAGAATCTTCTCCTATAATACATATCACTTAAAGGACTTTAATACATAATCCTGGTTAAGTACTCCCAGGAGTTTACCTCATGGGGCTTGTTGTCACCCGAATGTTTGTCCACAGATGCAGGCACCTGTCCTCCCATCAGGGCCTGGCGCTGCCTGCGGTGTTACATTTAATGAATGTTTTATGGGAAGCATTGAAGCTGAACATGTGCCAAGAGGAGGCCCGTGGATGGATGGGTGTTAATTTACTGTTCAGTGCACCACCCTGGGGACAATCTTTTCAAAAGGAAACTCGTCTAAACTTAAAGCATTGAAACATTTACGACCGATGCCTCTGGCAGGCACACAAACAAACATGTGGAATAAATTATGCATAATTGTAGGGCCTTTGACCAGGAGCCTGGGACAACAGCAAAAGGAAGCTCAGGACTGTCTTGTCAGAAAGCACAGGGGAGAAGGGAGGCCCAGGCTGCAGAGATGGAGGGATTCTGTCTGGGCTCTCACTCCGAGCCAAGGGGATATGGTCTGGGCTTTCCACAGAGGCTCTTGGTGATTTATCAGAATGTTCTGTGGACTAGAGTAAAGTTCCCTCTGTCTGTCTTTTGAAAACACTAAATGACTTAATAGTTATTTGAGGGTCTAAAAAAAAATGAATCTAAGTAATTCTCTCAGACTGTTTTTCTTAAAGATTAAGAAGTTTCCTTATTAGCAAAGGGAAACACTGGGGACAGAGAAGGACTCAATTTGTCAAAGATTCACGGAGTGAGAAGCTAAGGTGAGCCCTGAACCTGTGTCCGTTTCTGAGATCACTTCTCTATTACCTGGGTATTTGACAGACTCTCACCATTAGGGGCTGAGTTCAGAATTGTTGGGGCCATTCTGGGCCTTGGTTCTCTCCGGCATCCCTGGGTGACTGAGGAATGTCTGGCAGGCAGAAGGGTCCAGGTTTGACCCTGTGCTGAAGGGCACTCCAGAGGAGTCAGGCGTCCTGTTCTCAGATCAGTCCCTTAGACTGAGAAGGACGAACAGACTAAAGTTTCTGTATGTATCGGTGCATTAAAATTGTGTGTGTGGGGGGGTGTTTATAATTATATAAATTATACATGAAAACATTCTCAAGAAAAATTCCATATTTTAGATAAAATAAACATCTCCCTAGATCTTAGCTCCTCCCAAAGTTATTTGTCTCTCTAGAGGTAGCCACAGCTCCTAATTTAGTTTGTACCCTTCCAGGCATTTTCTCATGTACTTTCATTTGCATGTGATCTCGTATGTGTTTTGTTTATGAGTTTATTTATACACACATGCAGGAGAAAGTCATGACAAATGGTTTCAATATGTTGAGAAAGTTTCAGGGGGAAGATGATGTATCTCAAACTCTGCCCCAGGGCACCCCAGAGTGCTGCAGTGGACTCACAGAAATGCTGTGGAGTTTTTAAACATTTCTGAGGAAAGCCCAGCAATACATGGCACCTGTCAGACACCAAATGAACCACTGCCTCAGCAGTGTTGATGTTGAATCTCACAGTATGCCTTCCAGTGTCATCTTTTAGTGATGGTTGAGTTTCCGGTGCAGGCAGTGCCAGGCCTGCCTCAAAGCGTTGTGGAACAGGTGGTGAGAGTGGTCACGTCCACTCTGATACCATGGTTAGAGAAGCTGGGTAGTGTCCAACAGGTAAACACACTCTCTTAGTAAGTAATGGGGGTGAAGAACAAAATACAATGCTATTTTTTCTATCAATTTATGTGTATTTTTTCCCAAATGGCTACTAAGTTGTTAGGACATAAATATTTATTAAGCTATTTAGACTTAACTACTCAATAAATGCAACTGTTAAGTATTTCTTTGAGCCTAGGGACATAGTGTAAAAATTACTGAGCCATTCAGGGTACTGTGAACTGAGGAAGTTTGGGAAGTGTTGTGTAAAGAACTTTCTAAGGTCTATGGATATGGAAGAGTAAAGTAGATAGCCGATAGCAAAAAGGTTGGCAGAGATGAATAGTCAGTTTCAAAGCTGCAGAAATTTATTTGGGGTTGGCAATAGTCCATGGCTAGGAAAGTTCCAGGTGGACTGGCTACTTCTATACTTGCTCTTGGACCCACACTGACTCCGCTGTTGGGCTTTAGAGTTGATCCACCCCAGCATATTCTCTCTCTGTCTCTGTCTTTGACTCGGTCTCTCTCTGTCGCTCTGTGTCCTTTTCTACCTCTCTCACTCTCTCTGTCTTTATCTCTCTGTGTGGGTATGTGTGTGTGTGTGTGTGGGTATGTGTGTGTGTTAGGAGAACACTGAGGGTTTCTGATTATGGACGTTCTTTTAAATCCTTGGGATTTAAAAATAAACTCAACTTCTTATCCAGAAGACTTTGCTTGACTCACCGTCTCCAGGGTGGCTTGGACTTCATGGAGAGGATGCCAAAGAAGCATAGAATGTCTCCATAAACATCGCTCTTTGCAGAGCATGTGAATTATTCATCCCAGGGAGAGACTCCTCGGGTGGCCCAGGCCGTCAGAGGGGGTCTCTGGCCCTCTTCAACTGACAGCCCATTCTCAGCATCAGAAGTTCTGGCTAAAATAAGACCTTCTCCTCTGCTCATTGTATACATTTCTACTGGCTTGCATCTAAATTAAGACGTTACAAATAAGGAGAGTCCTGAGGCCTGGGTTACAGAGGAGAAGCTAGAGAGAGCCAGGACAGCCTGTGAAATGAGAGCGTGGTGGGGGAGGAGCCGCCACGGATCCTGGCTGGGAGCGAAGGCTGGGCAAGTTCGGGCTGGCATGTCCAAGCAGACCCTCTTGGAAAGCACAAGGCCCAAATATGTGCAATGACTGGGAATGTTGGAACAGCGGAGTCGCTAATGGAGGCCAATGCATACCACTGGGATGTGTGATATTTGCCACTATTGACTTGCAGTTTGGACTTTTTTCTTTCAGTCTAAATGATTTTTCCATATACGGTCTGAAGCATGTAAATTAAATTTATCTTTTGCTGTCTGGGCCAAGGTCATTATTTCACTTCCCTAGAATTCACTGGAAGCACACACAAACCGTTCAGTTTCCTTTGTGCTCTTCCCTTCGTGGGCCAGAAAATCAAAAATGTTGGTTTAAATAATTCCTCTGGAGTCACAAGGTGTTCTGGCTTGCTGTGATGCTTTTGACATGATAGTCAAGGGAGCTGTCAAAGAAAATGAGTGGACTATTCTTTCGTGGACAGGGAAAACAGAGGCCTTGAGATCATGCCCTTCCAGCAACCATTACCCAAGCTGGAGGAGTCTGCAGGAACCTCCCTCTCCATCCACCACCACGCCTGCTCAGCCATGCTGCCCTGGTGAGCAAGGGCCTCTCACCCAAAGCATCTGCTGCAGACCCTGTCTTCTTCCAGGACATGCCTTTCTTAACTTTCACAAAGTATAAGGAACTAGGAAGGAAAGAAAAAAGTGTCTTTAGTTCAGGTTCCCCCAGATGCAGACCCTGAGCCAATGATTCAAGTGCAAGCTTTATTTGGGAGGGTTTCCACCCTAGTAGTGGAGTGGGAAAGCAACACAGAAGGGGAGGCAGCCAATGCATTGTTGAATAAGTTACTGCCCCTGCAAAGGACTGGCTCACTCCATGAATGGTTTTTCATCCACAGGTCGTCCAAAGTCAGTTCCTCATCTGGGGAGCTGTTGCTGTTGCTCTTCTTCAACAAACTCATGCTTAGTCAGCACTCTGATGCCATATTCAGGATTTTCTGCATCATGATTTTATTTTTGCTTGGTCTGGCCTGTGATTTTTATGGCACCTTTAGACCATTTACATCCCTGTAGTGGCGATAAACAACACATGACCTTGAAAGGGTAATAGTCCTGCTTGTCAATGGCCTGGAGTTTGCTCAGTTCTGGGCCTGTTTGACTCAACTTCATGATTCCCCAGGAAGGCCAGACATAGTGGTGTCCAGTTGGCCGTAGACATTTGACATCTAATTCATTTTTATTATAATGGTGCACCGTCGACTAGCCAGCTTACATAATTTTTATGTTGAATTTGGGCATCTGAATTAAATTTAGAGAACTTGTGGCAGGAAGTTTGTCCTAGAAATGTACTCAGCTAAATATTTGCACTGCATAGCAAGGAGCTGCTCCCAATCAAGAATCTCAGAGAGCTTGTCTATAAACATTAATGAGTGAATACTCCCAACACTACTGCACACTCCTTGCCAGCTGGATTATTCTAAGGGAAGTGACCAGCCCAGGGACCTATAGTGAGTCATGAAGGAGCTTGCTCACAAGCAGAGGGTTTGGACTGCAGGGCCCTGGATGGAGCCAGGAACCACTCTGGACCCTTCTACCCTCAGTGCTTGGAGTGTCAGGATGGGGGTCAGCAATCTGCACAGTAACTCTGGAGATGCATGACCACCTTTCAGCTTGGCACATCCTCCTTCAATGTCTTCATCACCAGCCCCCTAAAACCATGGCTTTGTCAAATTTAAGTAACTTTTATTTTATCGGTATGTAAAAGTAGTATATGCTAAATGTAGAAAACCTAAAAAGGGGAGTAAGGTAGAAAGAAAAGAAATAAACCATCCATTATTTAGTCTTCCAGGAAACTACTATAACCCCCCTTTTAATATATATTGCCACAAGGTTGAAAAAAATTATGCTACATATTTACTTTTGTATCATGATGTTTTTAGTTAGTCATAGAACATAAAACATTCCAAATCTAATTAAATACCATTTGTGAGCATCATTTCAACAATTGGATTGTATTTCATTGTATAAATGTATCATAGTTTTCTTAGCCCTTACCTTATAGTTAAACATATGATAAATACATTTATAATTTTTTTCCTGAATTTTAGTTTGTTTGGGTTAATACAGCATATGAATGTATTACAGTTTTTTTAGTCGTTACCCTATGGTTGAACATATGATGAACGTGCTTGTATTTATTATTTTAAGAGTAAGAGGAGAGTTTGGGTTACTTCAGGAGGGTTATATTAGTAGGAGAGATTACTAGAAGCTCAAGATCTTCAGTTACTGGGTTCTTAGTGGCACATGGTTTAGTGCTTCGTGAAGGAACAACATAGATACAGCCTTTGACATGTGACTGGTATGTAGAGGAGCTTTAATGTAATTGCCTCTCCTGATGCTGCTCTATCATTCATTGTGAATGAAACTGGGTCAGGTCACTTAATTCATGTCCTGGAACTCTTTCATTGACTTGGTTTCCCCTTCTCGGAGAGCAGGAGGCCTTTGTTCCTCCTATGTATGTGACGGGGAGAGCAGATATTCTGGAGCATAGGTGGCTCATTATTTTATACTCTGGGGTCCAGTTCTGGCCAGGGAGCCATTTATCACATCCTGAGAATGAGAGGGTTGCTTGTATCAAATCCTGGAATTGTCCACATCTTCCAACCCATTACTCATGTGGAAAAATGATTCTAGGGCAAAGGATGGATTGTGAGTGCTTCTCCAATGAAGATATTTCATCAGTTGAACTAAGGCAAGGCTTTGGCAGGGGAAACAGTGAGACAAATTGTGAACTATGGTTTTAGCTCCAAGATGAAATGTGTCCCGGTTGGTGAATAATCGACCAAAAAAGTATAAAACTTTCTTTGATAACTTAAACTTCTGGAAACAATTTAGAGGGCAACTAGGGTCATTCTGACTTCTGAGAAAGGGTAAGGTTTTCTTGTTGAGATGCTGGTCTCTTGTTGAGATGCCAGTTTTGTTTCCGGCTTTACAACATGTACACACAGTGTTGACCTACAGAAAATATTATTAATCTACAGAAGAGGACTTGATAAATACTTTAATATGATGTTCTTTACTTTAGTACCAATTTTTATTAGACTGTAAACTCTCCATTGATAGTCATTTTATCTCCCTGTGGTACCCAGGGTGTGCCTTCACACCCTGTTGATGAATCACGAAAATGCAGTTTTAGCTCCCAAACTGATCTAATAGTGCTCTTTGAATGTGGAATGCATTTTGTGCTTTTTCCTATTCACTTTTCAGTCATATATAGATTAGGTGAGTGGCTCCTAAGAAGTTCATGCTGTGGTTCTAAACTACGCACCTTTGAAATTCTAAAAATGTAAATTTTTAATTAGAGTTAAAATAAGTAGTCTTTGTGAAACAGGAAGAAAAGATAGGATGGGGAGAAGGAGAAAAAGGAGGAGAAGAATAAAGAGGAGAGTAGTAGGGGGAGGGGCAAAAGGAATGAAAATAGTTACTACTACTCATGGATAACAACAACCACCATATTATAACCCTATTCTCCATATTTTTTTTAGCCTATATCTCAAAAATGGAGTTCTTGGGGCTATTCCCAACTCTCTGAAGTTCCAGGCAGGAAACAAAGATGGCGGTAGCACCAAACTTATCAGAGGTGGGGTTTGGCTAATGTTTCTTGGGCACACCATGGCCACAGCTCTGGCTGGAGGTCCTGGAGCCAGCCTCTCTGCTATCTCTGTCCTTGGTTAATCCACATTTGGATGGCAGAAAATGGAGTGAGCTCTTATCTCAGTTTCCTTCATGATTTCCCCTGGGACTCCAAAATTTGAGCATGTACATGGAAATTGGGACCTAGTATAAATATGGCTAAAATGATCTTGTGTCCTTTGAGCCTCTAAACAAACGCCATTCTAGAGTGATCTGGCAGAATGGAAGATAATCTACATGTGGGAAAGTGAAAAGAATAGGCCAGAACTTTGGCAGAAGTAGAGGTTCTTCAAAGTCAGCAGACTCTAGACCAGGTCCTGATATTGGATCTTGTTTCTTCTGGTTTTAGCATCTTTGCCACTGTCTCCTTTCTCAAGCAGAAGGGAGCCTGCAGACAGAAGGAGGGCCTGAGGTGGGTCCCCTAGAAACTGCAATTAGTGTCTTTGGGCCAGCTGAGCCCTAGGCGGAAGGGTGGAGCTGGGAACACTCCCTTCCCCAGACTTTTTTAGCCTATATGTGGATGGTGGGTGGTAGAAGATGGATTCAGCCTGAGTTTTCCTTGTTTTGGACTCAGTAGAGGAGTTTGGCAACTTGAAATCTGGAAGGTGGTTGAGCTGCTAGTGTGAGTCACGCCATAGGGGACTTGGTAATGGTTCCGTAAACAAGCCAGGAGTTCCCAATTCTCCAGAGTCCGCCATGTGTCATCTTCCATCTTTCTTCCAGGAGGCTCCATAAACTTTCCCTCTTTGTGCTGACCCCTCTTGGCCATTCAATTCATGTGTTGTCACAAGGCTGATTATAATGTTGGCACACAGGATTGAGGGGACTTAGCCTTCCCTTTAGCTACCTGCCAAAATTCCCCCAAATGGGAACCGTGACTTGGACATTTGCTTTCAGGAAGGAAATGTTTAAAGTACTTTGAAACCCAAAGAGACTTAAAAACACTAAAATTTATCTTATATCTATATCCTTTGGTTAAACAAATGAGTAAAAAAGCAAAACAAGAATAAGTGCACATGGTTTACTCTTGTCGTATGACACCAGTTTTGACAGACTCAGTTGTCTAAGCCAGAAACTTTGGAGCGATCCTCAATTGCTCCCTTCCCCTCACCCCCACCTCTAATGAACCCATGTCCGTCAGGGTCTAACTACTTAATATTTCTTACATTTATCCCTTCCTCTTTATCCTCTCATCACGTCTTGCCTGGATTCCTTTAGTGACCCTGTAACTGGTCTCCTTGCCGCTTTTCAGGCCCCCTTCCAGCTGTTTCAGAGGGATCCATCCAGAATGTAAATTTGATTATGACACTCCCTTGCTCAAAATCCTCTAATGCTTTCCAGAGTGTTTGGGATTATCTTCAAACTTCTTGGCTTTACCCACAATGTCCTACATGACCCACCTCTCCAACTTCAACTCCCACTCCCTCTGTCCTAAGCATTTCCAAACTACTTGCAATTTTCTGAGTATATCTTGCTAAATCATGTCTCAATGGCTTTATACATGTATGTCTTTTGCTTGGAATATGCTTTCCCCCTCTTAATCTAGCAAATTCCTTCTTGTCCTAGAAAACTTAGGGCTAATGTCATTTCCACTGGGAAGCCATCTCTTATTTCCCAGAGAGATTTAGCTGTTAGCCCTTGTATTCATTTTCCAGGATTGCTGTAACCAGTTTTCACAAATGAGGTGGCATAGTCTCTCATGGTTCTGGAGGCTAGAAGTACAAAATAAGGGTTTCAGCAGGGCCATACTCCCTCCGAAGGCTCTAGGGAAGAATCCTTTCTTGCCTCTTCCAGCTTCTGGTGGCTCAGGGCATTCCTTCCTTATACAGCTTAACTTCACTCTCTGCCTCTGTCTTCACATGTCTTCCTCTCCTGTGTCTGTATCTTCTCTCCTATCTCTTATGAGGACACTGGCTATTGGATTTAGACCCCCACAGTAAATCTAGGGTGACCACATCTCAAGATCCTTAGTTACATCTGCAAATATTTTTTTTCCAAATAAAGTCACATTCACAGGGGGTTAGGACTTGAACATATTTTGGGACACAAGTCAACCCACTACATCCACATAGCACTCTATACCTTTTAGGAGAAAGTTTTCCATTAATTGATCTCTCTATCTTTCTCTCTCAAGATGAAATATCTTTCAGGGCAAGTCTTCTGTTTGACCTTGTGTGTTTGGCTTTAAGCACACGGCCTGGCTTCATCTCAGCATGACTTTTAAAAAAAATTAATAAGTAACTACTTAAGGACTGATAGTAGACCTTTAGCTTGGGCTGATATAGTCAAGTTAGGAGGCAGGAACTTGGACAACATCATCTCTGGAAAGCCCCTCTTGCTCAAGGAACCTGTTTCTGCAGTAGATTTGGGTCAGAAGTACATTTTTAGGTTAATTGATTTCAAGAAATATCTAGAGGAAGGCCTTGGAATATTATAAATTGTAGGGAGGAGCCCAAACTAGTTCATCTGCATTCTAATGTGCATGGTCTTGTATACGATGAGTATGTGAACATTTTTTTTAAAAACTACCAAATGGCTGAAAGGGAGCAGATTAACATTTTTGAGCATGTACAGGCATTGCCTGGATTTTCCATATTTCAAGTGAGGGATTGGCTTCTTGAAAGGAGCCGGTCTTAGGGAATTGGTCAGTAAATTAAAATGCCCTACTTGTATGAGACCTCTAACTTTTATTCTCTGGGCCTCAGTTGATTATTTTTTCTTTAAACAGAATTGATAAGAACATCACCCCAAACTTCCTGATTTTCTTTGTGTTTGTAGTTAGAATTTGCCCTAGGAGTTCCAAAATCCCATCTACCAATCAGTCAGCAAGTGATTAATGTGGCTCTATACTTATCCATAGAGCTGCGTAAGTAAAACCATCCCGTGAATATCTTATAGTCCTTTGGAAACAGGAAGCTTACCTCATTCAGAGGGTTTTCATCTTTGGTTACAGAAGGAAAATGCGAAAAGACACTTCTAGGTCCTGTTTAACCACTGCCTTCTCTCTTTGAGGCCTCCCATCCCAATGTACCTTAACAAGACTGTTTATACAGAAGAACGTATTGAATCACAGTGTTCTTTTGCAAAAGGGAGGATGCAACTAATTCTTGATTCTGGGTAAGCTATATACAAAGGGTTAAGTGTTCTCGACCATCTCTGTCCTATGTCACTGTCAGAGAAGAGTCCTGAATGTCAGGCTTCCTTCTCTTTGTAGAGCATCAGTATTTCTGAGGACCTCTTGCAGAAGAGAGGACCCATCTACTCTGCATGGCAGTCACCTGCTACCAATTGGCCTGGCATTCTGGAATCAAAGCCTCTATAATTTTAGGCTTTTATAAAGGCCTTCCCATCCTCAGAGAAAATGTGTAATCACACTAATCTCTCTTTTAACTTCTTGCCACTTCTTAACATCTTTCTTTCTTCACTGTCTCACTATCAGCCTCCTGGCTGCTTTGTAGGTCAAGGAAAAGAAAGAATGTGGAGTTTACTGTTGAGGTCAGTAGCTCCAGATGAGGGTGAAGTGCAAGGGAAAGCCAGATCATGCAGCACTTTATGGTCCTGGTTAAGGATGTGGTCTTTTTCTTAAGACCAATGAAAACTTACTGATGGATTTTAAAAGCAGGAACACACATGATCAGATTTGCATTTTAAAATGCTCTGGCTGCTGTGTGGAGTATTAGGGATGGATATGTATGTAGACATCAGTCACGACAGTATCTGATAAGACAAAGAGGTAGCAGCAGATACAAACTCAAGATACTTAGCAGATAGAATTCGCTGGGTTTGGTTAGGGAAAGGAATAAGAACCACACGCAGGTGTCTTCTTTGAACAGCTTGGAGGTGGTGATTTTGTTTACTAAGATGGAGAAGGCTGGAGGAGAGGCAGTTAGGAGAAAGGTCATGAGTTCGATTTTGGACATATTGAATCAAAGTGTTTATAAAACATCCATGTTAGAAGTCATTTAAGCAGTTGAGTCCAGAGCAGAGAAAAGAAGTCTGGGCCAACGAAATAAGTTTGACATTTAGATGCCATTTAAAACACGGAAGTGGACAAAATTGGGACAGTTGTCTGGTCTGTCTACAAATATCTTATTACTTAGAATGTATCACTTAGAATAAAATGAACATAAGACAGTTGACCAGCATCAAATAGAGTGGTGTGAATTCCATATATATCATCCATTCAGAGAAAGGGGAGACCAGTGGAAAGCTGGGAAGGCTAGAAATATTCAAAAATGTTTCCAAGATAAGCCCTTAAGATACATGGAATTTGGATAATCAGACTGATATGTTAGAAACTTGACTGAACCTCCTCTGGGAGAGGGCGGGGGCTGGAAACTCATTAGGTCACTGAAGAGGAACATCTAGGAAAACCCTCAATGGCATTCTTTCATAGTGTGCTTTGGTTTAAAGTAGCATTTCCCAAAATGCCAATGTCAGAACATAAGTGAAGGGTCACAGAGAAAGTTGTTTTCAGTGATCAAATACACTTGATGAACAAAATATGTGGTGAAGCAATAAGATATGCGAATACTGGTCTCTCTGTTTCTGGTTCCCAACACGGAGTCCTTCTAAATAAGGCTGCCAGGAGGGTCTAAAACAAACGGTACTAACAACGTAGGAAATATCTTTGCAAAACAATGAAGTAGTGGTTTGATGTGGATCAGGATTTTGTGAAGGGTTATTTCTTTCACTATTGGTGAAATAAAGATCGATACAGTCTTCCTGGGAAAAATTTGATAGAATAAACCAAAATCCTTAGAAAAGTTAATTCTCTAAGGAGATTTAAGAAATTTAAACAAAGATAATGTAGAAATATTCACATTATCAAAGGATTCTCAAATACATTGAAAATTTTAAAATATTCTTATTGACCAATATAAGAATGATTTAATAAATTAGGGCATATTGATCTTAGGCAATATTAAAGTCATTTTTTAAAAGGCCTCACAGACAACAGAAGATACGGATGTCATATTATAAAGTTGTATACTTGAAATTTATATAATGTTATTAACCAAAGTTACCCCAATAAATTTAAAAAAAATTTTTAGAAAAATCCTTCTCCCAAAGCAGACATTAGAGAAGGCTTAAGGTCATGAGTACATGCTTATACTATCACGTTTTTTAAAAGTAGGATTAGATTCAAAATTGTATGTGTAATATTATCTCACTTTTATAAAAAATGTAAAGCTTTACTGTTTAATAAAATTCAGAATTCAGAGTGGATAAGTCAATTTCCCAAGGTCAGTTGGCTGGTAACCTTGGCTTTCCAGCTCCTAGTGAGATGAATGAGCATCACTGTGGGTTACTGGCTTTGTGTCCTTGGGCAAGTTATTTGACCTCTGTGACTCTCATTGTCCTCGCATAGAACTTAAAAGATAACACCATTAACTGAAATATAAAATATTTTTTGAGTGTTTAGATGCACTGGGCACTGCTCTAGACCATGGGATTACAGCAGTGAGCAAAGCAAAGTGCCTGTTCTCAAAGAGCATCCATTCTGATGGCAGGGGGACAGGCAATGACAGAGACAGACAAATACATGCATGCTGTATTATTGGTGATGAGTGCTACAAAGAAAGATGAAAAAGAGTAAGGAGACAGAAGGAAACGGGGCAGGGTATGGAGGAAATGTACTAGTTTTTAATAGGGTGGGCAGGGAAGACCTCTGGTAAGGTAATGTTTGAGCAAACATCAGCATTGAGTGAGAAAACGAACAGCGTGGATATCTGGGGAAAGAGCATGCAGGCAGAGCAAACAGTAAGTGCAAAGGCCCTGGAGCAGGAACCTTCCTGATGTGTTTAACAGTCAGGAGGCCAGTGTGACAGGAATAAAAAGAGCAAAAGGGAAAGTGGGAGAGGATGAAGTCGGAGAGGTGATCAGAGACGGGATCACAGGGCCTTGTCGGCCACAGCAAGGACTCATTTATTCTAAATGAGATGAGCAGCGACTGCAGGGTTTTAAAAAGAAACATAATTGATAATAGGTTAGAGTTTTTGTAAAGAGCAAATGAGGTAATGCATACGAAATTGCCTTATGAACCGGAAAGTTAAGTTCAAGAACATTTCCAGGGTCATGTCACTGGCCAGACAGTTGCAGAGCCAGAACAAAACACAGTGTCCCTGACTCCCAGGCCACCCCTCTTTCCATGGCGTTCTGACTCTCCCTCAGAGAACGTGGGTCCAATGTCAATCTAGGACCAAGTTGAACCCTTGAGCAAGTTCAAACTCTCTCTCTTTCTGAAGCCAAAGGGCTTTGTGAACCTCATTGTCCTGGCAACATTTGACTTTTGGAAGAAGCTACAGGAATTTGTGATCTTAAATGGGGAGAAAGAACGGAGCTGGAACCATCTAAGGCAGTTCGGTCCTGGGAAGTAGAGACTGTCTTAAATTAAACACAGATCTCTGCTCAGGGCTGGACTAGAGAAACTAAAACATCAGGACTTAGGAGAAAACACCAACAATTATGATAGGTTTTGGAGAATTCCTTTAATATCTATTTAGGAAGCCACAGAGTGGCCAAAAACAATAGAGTCAGAATTTGTAAAAACTCACGGTTGCTTGTATAGTTTTAGGCATGGATTACGCAGATGTAATAGTGCATGAATTGGGGTACCCATCTCCTACAGATGATGGTATCGGGTGAGGGCTCTGCCTGGCCCTACCATTGTCTGGGCAGACTCATGTGAGCCTGTCAGGAGGGTCAGGAGAGGAAGCCACACGGTAGTTCTTGGCTAGGGAGCCCAAGATTGGCGCCCTTTTATCTTTGCTGTGCAAGATGGGTTGACTTTGCTCTCTTCCTCTTTTTTCTCTACCCTCCTCTTCTTTCTCTTTCCTTTCCTTCTCTCTTCTCTTTTGCCATGAGCAGAGGACATTAACCAACCAACATTTGATTTGCCCTCTATTCAAGTTTTAATTGATTGTAAGATAACTACCTACAGATCACAACCCCAAGTCCACCCCTTAAAGGAAATACCACCACAGAATCTCCATTTCCAATAAAATATACCCTATATGCTTACTAAGTGGTTCTCATAAACCACAAGCTCTTAAGAAAATAGTGTCATAATTTTTTTCGATGAAACTTTGTTGGATGCAACTGTATAAAAGCCATAATGATGAACAATCTGTTAGTGAAATTATGTATCTTAAGCAAAAGTCTGATTTTCCCAGAAGTGACAGGCAATTGATATTCCAATTGCAATTACTTTAAATAGGTAACCCTTAAAAACATAACCACCTTAAGGTCTGTATATCTTTTATATAATTCCTGTCGTAACCTAAGGTGTCTTTGCCAGCAGTTCACTCCTGTCTGAATCTCAGCAGATTCAGAAATGGAAAGGTTTTCTCTAAAAGCATAGGAGACAAGGGGTACAATTGGAGATACATACAGGGTGTGCATATAACACACACACACACACACACACACACACACACACACTTATTCTCGCTAGAGAAGCTCACGCTGGGGGTTTCCAAGGGCAGAATCAGGTCCAAGTGGTGAAAGTTTCAGGAAGACAGATTTCAGATTCCTTAGACAAGAACTTTTTAAGTAGTCAAATCTGCACACCAACAGAATTGGCTGCATCACAAAGTTCAGTAAAAGGCTGTTTTTTTTTGAGGACTTTGTAAATGCCAGAAGCTTCCAATGACAGGATTGTTATAAAAAGCACCTTATTTTATGCCTGCCCATTTAAAAACTGTGCTTTATAAAAAGTAAAGAAGGAGCTGGTGTCATAGCACATGGTGAGTATGACCTGCTGAGTTGAGAGTGACTGGTGGGTGATGTTGCAGAAGCCACATGGACTGGGTTGGTACAGACTGTGACTGATGATGATGGCAATCTTATAATGCAGGAGTCACGAGGGGTCTCAGACACTTATGTATTCTGACAAGTAGCTAATGCTGGGAAATATTTAATTGCAATTCTGCAAAGTTATTATATGTAATGCATCCTCCCCACTCCCCACACACCTTTTAAAATCTTTTTGCGCTTTGGATCTAAGACTGAAAAATTCAAAAAATAGTACTCGTTATTGTCAGGTCAGATTCTGAGCATCCTAGATAGGTAATCTCCTACAGTGGCGAGCTCCCCACTTCTGGAAGTGATGAAATAGAAGGCGAATGGATATTATCAGGACCATTAAATGAGAAATTTCTACTTTGAGTGGTTAGAGGAAACTGATAATATGCTTTAAAGATATGAAATATTTTGAGCACACAGAAAAGTCTAAAAGAATAAACTAATGTATGACCACATACTCATGACACAGTTTTGTCATAAAGGACATTGTGCTATATTTGCTTCAGGTTGTTTTTTTCCAGATGTCATTACAAATGTCATTGAAGTATATGTGTAGCCCTTTCACGACCTTGCTCTTCCCTTTCTAGAGGTACACAATATTCTGAACTTGATGTTGACCATTTTCATAGATATTTTTGTGTTTCTTCTGAATATACATGCATATAAATACTATGTAGTATTTTTCCTGTTTGTAAACTATCTAAATGGTATCCCACTATACATATTTTTTTGTTGCTTGCTATTTTGCTCAGCATCGATTCATTTGAAATAGGGAGCTCTAGTGCATTCATTTAAACTGAATTACCATATTTCTTATATTGACCTACCATTATTTATCTATTGTTTTTCCTGTTTAAGGGCATTGAAGTTGATTCCCTATTTCCTGTTACAAGTGATGCAGTTTTGAATCCTTTTACATATATTTGGGAGCATTTATGTAAGAATTTCTCTAGGAAAGAAATTACTCTTAGATGATACATCTCTCTACAGGTTATCATCCAATTGTTCTCTAAAATGACTGAGTTAATTTACTACATTACCCACTAATTTACTACATTATCACTCGCTCTTGCTTATTTATATAGCAGATTTTAACATTAGCCAGTTGATTAGGAAAGTGGTGTTTCATCATAGTTTTAAATTGAAATTTAGTCAAATATATTTTTTTCATTTGTGTTTCTTTGTGTTTTGTTTAAGAAATTCTTCTCTACCCCACAAGATTATAAAGATAATTCATTTTTTTTCCCTAAAAGTTTTACAAGGTTGCTTTTCCACATGAACCTTGGAACTACTTGTAACTTATTTTTTCTGTACAGACTGCAGTAAGGACCAATTTTCATGGTTTTCTGTGTGCTGGTTTTATTGAACATTTTGGGGCTTACTAGTAAGAATGAGCATCTTTTCCTTTGCTTCTTGACGGTGTGAATTGTTTGCTCTTCCAGTTTACTCATTGTTTTGTTGAATTGTTTATTGATTCATAGGAATTCTTTCTATGTTATGGATGCCCTTCTTGTTAGTCACACACATTACAAATAGCTTCTCCCAGTCTGTGGCTTGTTTTTTCCATAATTATGGCATCCTTTGATGAATATTGGCATTGTTTTGGTTAATAGAATTTACTTGTAAAAACATGGATCTGGTGTGTGTTCTGTAGCAGTGGTGAAATTTTTTTATTGATTTCTTAGGTCAACTTTGCTAAATGTGGTTTTAAATTTTCTGTAATCTGCTGAATTTTTATTGTCTTGCATTATTAATTACTGAGTGTGTTATGTTGAAATCTCCCCTAGGGCAGAACATTTTTGAGAATTCACCATATACCAAGCAGGAAGCAGGTCTGAATATGTTTTACAGAATTTGTAATATAAAAATCACACATTCTGACCACAATGCAATTAATTTAAAAATACATTTTTAAAGATTACCAAACTTACTCCATATGTTTGAAATTTAAAAAATATTTCCCCCAAAAAACTCATGGGTGGGAAGAGAAATGAGAACATAATTAGAAC
>VMDR010018657.1:0-18990 GCA_007922815.1 Macrotus californicus
CATATGGATATGTATCCTTGGGCAAAGAATACAAAAACAAAAATAAACACACAGGACTTTATCAAAGTAAAAAAGCTTTTACACACTAAGGAAACCATCCACCAAAGGAAAAGACAACCTACTGAATGAAGAGAAGATATTCACCAGTTAAACATCCAATAAGGGGTTACTATTCAAAATATGTAAGAAAGTCAAACAACTTAACATCAAGAAAACAAACAATCCAATTAAAAAGTGGCTGAGGACCTGAATCAGTAATTTTCCAAAGAAGACATACAGATGGCCCATAGGCATGAAAAAAAAAGATGCTCAACATCACTTATGATCAGAGCAATCCAAATTAAAACAATGAGACCACCTCACACCTTTCAGAATGGCTATCATCAAACAATGACAAACCAGTGCTGGTGAAGGAGCCCGCATGCATGTTGGTGGGAAGGCAGACTGGTGCAGCCACTGTGGGAAATAGCATAGAGTATGGTGTTTGCTCAAAAAATTCAAAATAAACTACCACAGATCCAGCAATTCCACTTTTGGGTACTTATCCAAGTACACCAAAATCACCACTTTGAAAAGACACACATAAACCTATGTTTACTGCATTATTTAGAATAGCTAAGATACAAAAGCAACCGAAGTGTCCATCTATAAACAAGTATATTAAAAAGTGTGGTCCACATACACAACGCAATAAGAAATCTTGCCATTTGCAACAAGATGGGAGAACCTACAGGGTATTAGTATAAGTGAAATAAGCCAGACCGAGAAAGACAAATACCATATGATTTCACTTGTATGTGGAATCTAGAAAATAAAACAAAACAAAACAGAAACAAACTCATATCCAGAGAGCAATTCGATGACTGGAAGATGGGAGGAGATTTGGGAGGATGGGTGAAAAAGGTAAAGGGACTAAGATGTACAAATTGGTAGTTGTAAAAATAGTCATATGGACTAAAGTACAGCACAGAAAATATAGTTAACGACACTGCAATAACTACAGTGTCAGATGGATACCAGACTTATCAAGGTGAACACTTCGTTACGTTACATAAATGTCTGATCATTATGCTGTATGCATGAAACTGATATAATATTGAATGTCAATAATAATTTTAAAAGTTTAAAAATACTTTTAAAAATAAAATTAAAAAATAAAAGTTAAAAAAAACTTAAACCTTGAAACTCTCTCAGATTGCTTAGGCAAAATTATCTTTATGTCTATGTGTTTCATGTTTGCTCTTGATTGTAAAATATTTACATATAGAATCAACATTTTATTTTAATATTATGTACCAAATATATGTCAAGAACAGGAAGGCAGCCCTTAAAAAATAATGCAAGTATAAAGCATAAGAAAAACAAATTATGAGCTACTTCCTGTTAAATCAAGGATTCGGTGAAAAGGCACTAAAGAATGGAAATTGTAGTGTAGGGGTTGTTCTGATGAAGCCCAACGAATCCCATCTTTTAAATGATGTCCTGTGTCCTATTCTCAATACCGGATGGCTGTCAGAGTGAAAGGGGTGGGAGGTGGGAAGGAAAGCTCTGCAGCAACACCAATGACTAGCAGCCACTCTTGTCCCCTAGAAATTCTGAGTTAATCAGGCAAGAGTGGCATTGTATATTAGTATTTTGTAATGACTGCAGGAAAAAAAAGAAGTTGGAGAAGGTTGTCATTAGATTTGGAAAAGCATAATGAAAACATCACCTAAGAAATCTTCGAAGAAAACATAACCAACAATAAACATCAATAAGACCTAATATTTGCTTTCAGATATTTTACTTATATGAGCCTGACAACACAGACACTATTAAAATCACCTCCATTTTTAGCCCTGGCTGGTGTGGCTCAGTTGACTGGAGCAAGGTCCAGTAAGCCAAAGAGCCATGGTTTCGATTTCCAGTCGGGGCACAGGCCTAGGATGCAGGTTTGGTCCCCAGCCAGGGCACTAACCAGTGGCAACCGATTGACCGATGGATGTGACTCTCTCCCAGTGATGTTTCTTGTCCTCTTCCTCCCCCTCCCATCCCCTCATTAAGCATGTATGTGGGTGAAGATTAAAAAAAAATCATTTCCATTTTTAGATGAGGGAATTAATATAATAAATTTCTTCTTTGTTATCTCATTTCATGACTAAAAAACACATTAGTGAATGCATATGTTTTGAAGAGTAACTACACACAACCATTTCTTTCATTTTAAAGATCTGGTCCAACTTAAATCTCATTCTCTTTCCTCATTTTCCTTGCCCCATTTTTCTTTTGCATAAGTGTATTTTTTTGCATGTGTGTGTATGTATTTGTGTATTTTAAGTCTAATAAATACAGTCTTGGGCAGATGGGAAACTAGAGCTTAAATAGAAAAACCCCAATAGATCTAAATAGTAGAAATCACCATCTGAATCTGATGAAGAATCTGATGAAGCAATGAAATTTCTCTGCAGAAAAATGAAAATACAAAGAAAATCTTGCATTCAATTAAAGGTGTTTTGTTTCTGCGTTGTTAAAACTTTTTTGTTTATTTTTTAATAAATGAAGAATATCATAATGTTCTGCTGAGAGGAATATTTTTCCACTCCAGTGATCTATAAGATAGCATTTGATTTTTCCACCATACCATGAGGATTACTTAAAAAGATCCTGAATTTGACCATATATTGTATGCTTACCTTTATGAGAGGACTCCGGTCTTGAGAAATGGCGTGTGGAATTATGCTGGTCCGTAAAATAAGTGTAACCCGAATCCTCAGCATCCGTCACGGCAGGTGGTGGCGGCCTGAAGGGAAGTCTGAATTTAGAGACTCTACTGCTCATTGGGTCACATGGTAAAAACGTTTTCGGTACAAATGGAAAGTCAGAATGTTTCAGAGTTCTCATAGTTTAGTTCCTGGCCAGTTGCACGAACTTGGATAAATTATTTTATTTCACTGTTCTTTTGTTTTGGTGCACGTAGTTAAATAAAAACACATTTCAAACACCCAATATGTGTGAGGCATTGTGCTAAGTAAACAAAGACTCATGAGATGGGACCACTGACACTAATGAGAAATTTAGTTGGTTTTGGCAGGTTTTAAAAAGAAAGACAGTTAGACAGGAAGAAAGCAAAGGACAGCAACGAAGAAAGCGATGAAGTTAAGGAAGAAAGGGAGAAGAGGCGAGAGGCAGGGGGCAGCAGGCAAAATGGGAGGGCCAGAGAAGGGAAAGAGGGACCGAAGGCACACTGGTCAACATATAAAATTTACTGTGTAGTCAACCCCTAATCCACTAGGTGGCAGAGTAGAGCTTAGAGAAGGAAAAGGCAGTTGTGTATTTGCAATTTCTCATGTCAAAAAAAAAAAATGTAAAAAACATTGGGACATTTTTACTACTCTAAATTTATTATTTTAATCATGTAATAAAGATTTTTACAAACACTGGGCTTTAATGAAGATAAAAAATAAAATTTCTCTTTTGTTGTTGCATTAAAGCATGGAACTACATGAGGTTAATATTTGTCAGTATATAAGCACGTCCTAGGACATTTTGTGTAATTATATATACAATCTGGAAAACATAAGTATTCTGCAGTCTGGAAAGTTATGCTAGTAAATACAACGGGCTCTGTCATACAAAAATAAAGGCAAATGTTTTCAAATTTCTCACCCTCTCCTGGGTGTTCAGTATCTGGAAGTCAGCATGCAATGTAAACCTGCATACACAGCAAGGACTACACTATGGGTTATACACAAATACATACCACTTAAATTTTAAACTAAGCCTGCAGGTCACACACACAGAGTTAAAGATGAGGTAAGTGATCCGTCCAATCTCACACAGTCGTTAAGTGGCAGAGCCCGGGCTCAAACTCCAGTGGGGCTCAACACCAGCACTCTTGACGACTCTACTAGGCTCGGCTACAGAGCTACGTACTTTTATCAGTGGCAGCATCTTTGTTCAAAACTACATGGACGGAAAAAAATACAATACCAAGTAGTATCATCAGTATAAAATCCTATGGTTAAACTTTGGAACTTGGGTCGAAATTTTTTCCAAATACAAAGAGGTATATAATTAATTCAGACTGCCAGCTGTTTCTCTATTTCCTTAGGAAGAGTTAAAAATTTTATAATAGACACAGAAATTGATTTCTGACCATGAATGCTACAGGCTCTGAGAATCTGCATCCACTCTGCTACTATTATAACTACACTGAAGTAAATAAACATCTTGACCCAGGCAGATCCAAGTTTTTGAATCCTTGAAACCATCTTTTTCTGTACAAGTGGCTATACTTTTCTACCGTGACTAATTTTGAAAGAGGAACACACAGATCCTAACCAGAAAGCACACATTCTGACATTAGCTGTGCAGAGACAGCTACAATAAGATAATAGGCTTTCATTTTAAACTATGAACATACAGGTTACATAATATTCTTCTTTTTTGTATTGTCATATATATTGTCTTTCTGTAAATGATATTTAAAGACAAATGATTCTCTCAGGTCAAAAAAGACTTCAGTTCCACTAGTCATAGGTCATTTTTCACTTATAGCCATTTTTCATGCAGGATCATTTGATTATTTATTCTTGCAATATGCCAAATATTCTTAAGCACGTCTATTACATTCCCAGAACTTGTTTTTCAACTTCAATAATCTTTTAAAATAGCTATTCCACATTGTTCTGCCTTATCTGCTATAAAATTATTAGTGTTCTAAGGAGCCCTGGGACTTTACAGATGGCAAAATAACTCTAAAGAATTCAATTCACTGCACAGCTATTCCCTTACTGTGAACAGATCAGTCAGTTGTTGACTTTACATGGGTATTGCGGGGATGTAAATAAAAATAAACCACATAGCACTGAAATCTGCTTTAAAAACTGTTTGGCATGTGCTTAACTAAAAGCTATGAGAGCCAGCTCCACACAACTAGACAAACCCCACTACTGCTACACTAAAATTCACAAATCTGATGTAATTTCTAAAGGGTCTTTATCTTCTGCAAGCCCAAGGGCTTAGAAAGAGTATGGCTTTTAAAGGGCACTAAATACATTCGCTTTAAAGAAACAAGCAGCGCAGCTTAAGTGTGGGCAAATAAGGGGGAGCAGCACTGTATGTCTTAGTGTAATAAAACTTCCTTTTTAAGAATTAATAAATATATTATTAGACATCAGGATCAAAATTCAGTATTCTAATAATTTAGGATTTACCAAATGTCATATTTAGTATTTTTTATCTTTTTCTATTTAATATTCTCTACTCCTATTCCAATTATGTATTCTTTTGAAAAGCCACAGAAAGCAATGAAGGGAAAATAAAAAGGTTGCTTCCCCAGAGACTTAAAGGTTGGCACCTTGAGGTCAAAAGAGAACAGCTGCTGCATTACTGTGACCCAAGACTGCTTGCAAGAAGTCAGAAAGTACCTGTCACACAGCCATAGTGATCTGATCTGGTGGGACTTAGAACAGCCTGTAAGGACTCAGTGAGTACTTGCCTAGGACGCTGAGACTCACAGAAATGAACTTGAGCATGTGTAAACGTCAGACACAGACCACGAACCTCAGTAAAAAATTAGAACCTGAGACTTCACTTAGGAACACGTTTAAGCTCATCTCTTCTTGGCTGAGGGCATCATCAGTTCAGTGAATACAGAGACTAGAACTGGTCCTAACAAAAAGCACATCCTTCCTTTCCACACCCCTGCTTCTGTGAAATGCCCCATCTTTCTGATTCGACTTCTCCAACCCAACTGAAGACTGGCAACAAAAGTTTGAGAATACCCAGCAAGACCTGATACCACCTCATGAGTGCAGATGTCTGGATGTCCTCTGAAAAGAACAAACACTCTCCTCAGGCTACACCTTCTCTGTACTCACCCCAAAGTCAGGTTCCTCACTCTCTGCTGCGGGTACCAACTTACCGTGCTGGCCTGTCATTCTTAGAACGGTGAGGTTCGTCACTGTCTTTTGACTTTGAGTGTGCTGATTTAGATGTTTTGGGCTACGATAGAAAAAAAAAAAAAAAGAAACCAATAAAGGAAAAGCTTAGGTTTAGAACGTATCTAAACCATGTCAAACTACTCTCCTCTAATTATTTCAGGCTACTTACATTCAGTTGAAGACATAAAATATTTTTAAATGCAACCACTCAGAGATTAAAAAAATTGGTCTCAAAGGTATGTTGGAGGCTGTCAGGGTAGTCAGATCAGTGGGTTAACCCCAGGCAAAATGCTCCCCAAAGAGTGTGCCTGGCCCCCCATTATTAACATAGTGGCTGCACACCAGCTAACAAGAACTGGTGGGTTCCCAGAGTCCATGGAATCTAGGTGTGCGCTCATAAACTTACTTCTGAACACCTGACCTGGGGAGGAGGGTTTTCCAGCCAAAAACTAAGGCATATTTCAGGGCATTTTTCCAAGAGAAGAACTGTAGCAGCACCAGTTAAAGAATCTAGAAAGCACAGCAGTTCTGATACCTGATAGAAACGCGGCCTTCTTTTACTTGACTGACGTGTAATCCTTAAAAATACCTGCTCCTTCACAGGGTTAACAAAGAAATTGAGTAGCTCCTGGGCAATTATTTGTGGCTTAATTAATGGACAAGCATTTGGGAACCTTCCTACTAAAAATAAAATGGGTTAAAAAAAATCCTGAATTTCAAAGATGGTAAAAAAGGGAGATAAGTGTAAATAATTAACACGGAAATAATACTTTCATTTGCTTTGAGACGGACAACTGAGTAACTGAGCAACAGGAAGCAGAGCAACAAACACTGTTATCAGGGTTTCTGTGCCTTCCCTTTCCTCACAGCCAAAAATCAGACAGGACCAGAGACCCAAGGGAGGCATCTGTTAGAGAACGGGGGGCACAAACCCTCTGCCCAGGTCTAACACAAACTCTCTCCCTAGAAACGTTTTACTACATGGACTCTCTCCCTTCTCCTCTGCTGTTCTTCCCTTATGCTTTCAACAGCCAGCTTGACCTTATTAGCTGTCTACAGTCTGCCTTTCTGCCTACATTCTACATTATCATAAAGAAATATCTTGGTCTTTCCCTACAAATCCAGAGGAATGCTTCGCACAAAGTAACTAATGAGTAAAGTCTGTTAAACTGTATTTGCAGCCACTATCTACAACAATTAGATTGTAGTAGAGTGAATTGACATCACTGTTTTGTCTCCTAGCTCTGAATTACGGAGGGGACGGTTAATAGCTCAAGCTCACACTGGACAGTGCTTGCACTCTGACATAAACAATGACTGCTGGGGATATCTGTCAGCCTGCCAAGGACCAAGAGGAAAGAGGAACAATGAGTACATCATCAGGGATGAAGCACCACATCAGTACACAGGGAAAGTACGGACAGGAAGAAAAGGCTACTGTGGAAATTTGAAAGCATGTGAAAATGCTATATTCTCCTATAGGCAACTACTGTAAAACTAAGATTATTCATGACCAGAGGGCACTCACATCCTGATGGGTCTTAAAATGAATGAAATGAGCTTTTCAGTCTTAGCAATAACTTTTTACATGGTTACTGTCAAGAATTTAATATGATTTTCTACAGTGAAACAACTTCTACAAGTCAGATTCACATATGTGATATGGGTACTTTGTGTACTCTAAACACATTTGCAGGAATTACCCTAAATGCAGAGTCCCCTTTACATTTCTAATTTTACTTACCATTAAAGAATAAGCAAACAAACAAACAACAACAAATCAGACCCTACCTTCCAATCAGAGTCATGCTTTCTTTTGTCCAATGACGATTTCTCTCGTTCCTTGGCTTTCTTGAAAGCTTTCTTTTCTTCAGCCATTAGAAGTCTAGCGATTTCCTTAAAAAAATCCAGTCCACATTCTTACTGATTACAGAATTGCAGGTAGAAAATTACTGTCATAGTTCCAAAGAACACTGGCTACCCAAACAAACTCGTCATCGTGATGAACTCACCTCGTCCTGGGCTACTTGAGCTGCTCTCATGTCCACCTGGGTAGCCTATGTTACAGAAAAAACAAAAATCCAATTAATTTAATTGGATTCTATTCTGTCCATTTTTTAAAATCTTACATAAAAATAAACTGGTATTTGAAATTAGTTGTGATTAACATGCTTAAGTTGGTCATTGGTTGGTATATATTCACCAGTCAGAGCAGGGTGTATTTTTACCAAATCCTACAGCAGATTCCTAGACAATGATCAGGACTCAACAATGAAGAGACAAGGATATAGAATTCTATTGCTAATGTTTACTCAGTAAGTAAAATTAAACACTATTCCTATAGTTTTGATTTTCCATCTATAAAAAAGGTATTAGTTTCTTAACTGACAAAGAACTGTAATGCCTACTATATAATCTAAGACTCAATTCACCAAAAAATACCTTATTCATCCGAACCTGTGCATTAAAATTTGCTCACCAAAATTTCTTCTTCCTGCAGTTTCCTGGCAATCTCAGCATCATACCATTCCTGACCCCTGTGGCTCCCTCGGGATGGAGTAGAGACCGTTTCCTTCATCGCTCTCGGCTTTGTTCCTGGAAAAAACTCAGTGTAGTAAGGCAACCAAGTTTTGTTTTCTATAAACTTCACCTTAAATTTTACCTTTCTTTACTAACACTGACCATACAGTCGCCACTCCCAAATTTGGTGGAGGGTGCTCCTGAAATAATTTCTTTGCTTAGACACGGAAGTGCCGGTGCAGATAACCCACACACTTAAACGAAGTCACCCACCCAAACCTGCCCAGTGAAACCTCCCTTCTCACACCAGTTCCCCAAGAGCAGGGGATCAGCAAGGACCTGTGAGGCTTTCGCCAAATAAAAAGTGAGGGGGGAAGTTAAGTCACTGAAATAAAAAGAATTTAGAGAAAAGAAAGTTAGAGAGTTGAGGTTTTAGAGGCTAGGCCATCATGACTGGAGGCCACGAGAGGCTTCCTGCTACATGCCTCAGCCCCGCGCAGCAGAAAGAGCATCCCCCGAGAGTTACGTGACTGAGCGTCTGCGAGCCACTCAGCGGTCCTGACGTGGCCTCTGCTCCAATGGTCAGCAAATGCCCTTGCTTTTTAGAAGTCTCCCGGAGCTCCGATCAGTTTTGTGTCGTTGCTACTTTATGGAAGAGGTGACACAAAGGAAACGGCACGATGACCCCAGAGCGCTGCTCTGAGAAGGACAGGTGGACACTGGTGGGGAATCGTGGCTTTCTGTTTTGAAATTTTATTTGTGGCACATATTCCTTCCGTAACTTTTAGTTAAGTAGTAAATGCTAATAATGGTCGCTGCAAAGTTATAGATATTTCACCCTTTGTGCCTTTTATAAATTACAACTACTCAACAATGTGAATGCTTTATTTCCCAAAATAATAAAAATGATTAATGCGGTGAAGATCAGCCACCTGAAATAGTGGTTGTCACTAAATGGACCACTGACGGGAGAAGGGACATTCACTCCTAATTGCCTGTTTCTTCCCATCACTTGTTCTCAACCATGGCTATCTACTAGAATCCCTTGTGGCACTTTAAAAAAACATAAAAATCTTTGACCCAAACCCAGGGATTCTAATATAAGTAGCCAGGAAAGCTCTGGTCTTTAAAATTTTGTTTTTTAAAAAATCTTTAACAGCTGATTCTTATTTGCAATCAGCACTGGAACTACCAGCTTGGTATTATGTCCATCAAAATAACCATACATTAAAACAGTTTTTACCAAAATGCCTTACCACACTTGATTTGCTTGCTTTAAAAAACAGAAAATAGCAAAGAAAAGAAAATACAACTCAATTCTGGGCAAATGAATAAAGTTTAAGCTGGTGAAGGCTTTCTTTGCAGAGCTTTGAACCTCGCTTTGAGGTAAACTCTAAAGCCACAGACTCATCTGCCTTTCCACCAAAAAAAAAAAAAAGACTATTAAACATGGTTTTCTTAGCTTCAGGCCAATTAATACATGATTTCCCAGAATACAGAATCCACTTCAACTTCACAGTATTTCTAGAGCTACTGAAGCTTATCCAGCCTGGCCTGGTTGTAACCCAGGTCTCTGAGTGGTTTGGGACAGTCACATAACAGCGGCATACTCCCAAGAATGGGCCACACTTCAATGGAATATAAACCTCCCTGAGTTATGACTAGTGTGGCCATAACTAGGAAGGAATATTTTAGGTAAAATAAATGAAATTATATAAGAAAGTTAGTATTCAGCAAAGTCAGTGGACAAGGTCAGTTACAATAGCTCTCTCCTGTCTATAGAAAACTGGCACTTTGATGAGCAGCCCAAACCCTAGTTGAAGACAAAAGGAGAGGCCATACTTATGCCTTGCTCCTTCGAGTTTGCCATCCAGTCCAAGAAACAAGGAAGTGGGATGTGCTCAGAGTTCAAGACACTAAGCTTTCTGCCCTATTATGCCTTACTCTACACCCCAGGATTAAGTGAGAAATTATTGTAGTATCTATCAAAGGAACTCAGAAGGCATTCAAATGCAATACTCTTAATTGGCTTGACAGGTTGAGAAGATTGTGACCTCTTGGCAGGGAAAAACAGAGTGATCGACGGAACAGAATAGAAAACCCGGAAAAAGGCCAAGAATATACGATCATTTACATCAGAAGACTCAAAAACATACAACAGGAAAAGAATAGTGAAACTGGACCACTGTCTTCCACCACACACAGAAATTAACTCAAAATGGATTAAAGAATTGAACATACGACCTGAACCGTAAAACTCCTACAAGAAAATATAGGCAGTCAGATCCTTGACATTGGTCTTGGAGATGATTTTCTCTTTTGAACACCAAAAGCAAAGGCAACAACAGAACAAAAAACAAAAACCCAAGTGGGACCCATCAACCAAAAAGCTTCGTCACAGCAAAAGAAATCAACAAAATCCAAAGGCAACCTATTAAATGGAAGAAAATATTTGCAAACCACATTCTGGTAAAAGGTTCGTATCCAAAATATGTAAAGAACGCATACAACTCAGTAACAAAAAGTGTACGCATGATTAAAAATGGGTGTAGGATATGAATAGACACTGTTTTAAAAGAAAACATACAGACAGTCAAGAGCTACATGAAAAGGTGCTCCACACCACTAACCAACAGGGAAATACAAATAAAAACACCTGTTAGAATGGCTAGTACCAAAACAAAAAAGGTGTTGGTAAGGATGTGGACAAAAGGGAATCCTTGTGCACTGTTGGTGGGAATGTAAATCGGTGCAACCATTATGAAAAAGTTTGGAAATTCCTCCAACACTTCAAAATAGAACTACTATATTACCCAGCAATTCCAATTCTGTGTGTTTATCTCAAGGAGATAGAAACACTAACTCAAAAAGACACATGCACCCCTGAGCTGACTGCAGCACTGGTTACAGTATCTGAGACACGGACACAACCTGCCAGCCTGCTGACAGATCAACGGGGAAAGGAGGTGCGGCATACAGCCACGTGCCACCGAGCAAGGAGAACGGTTCTGAGAAATGCACTGCTGGGCGATCTCATCGCTGTGGACCACCACGGAGTGCACGTACACGAACCTAGACAGCACAACCTGCACACTAGGCTGTGTGGTCTGGCCTCCTCCTCCTAGGCCACGAGCCTGTACAGCAAAACGACGCAGGATTAAACTAAGCACAGGAGAAAACGGTGCAGCCCAGAGACCAGGTAGACAGGAGGTGTACGGGGCTGCTGCCAGCATAACGGGACATACTGTTTCACAGCCAAGTTTTTCTTAATAAGCAGGAAAAGCACACTCAAACATGAGTGAGAGTAGCATGAATTCGTTACGCCAGTGACACATTTGTTTATTATTATTTATCAAGTACTGTGTACTCTATGCAATTGGACGGTTATACTTTTATTTGACTGGCAGGTCAGGTTTGTTTACACCAGCATCACCAGCAATAGGTGAGTAATGCCTCGTGTTCTGGCACTAAGATGACTACGATGTCTCCAGACGACAGAGATTTTTCAGCTCCATCGTATTTTTTCCTCACCCAAGGACGTTTTTCACTGCTTTTTAGAGAGAGAGGAAGGGAGAAAAACTTTGATGTGAGAGAGAAACACCAGTTGGTGGCCTCCCATATGCACTCGGACATACCTAGGTTGCAGGGATTGAACCTGCAACCTAGGTATGTGCCCTGACTAGGAACTGAGAACCAATAACCTTTCGGCTATGGGATGATGCTCCAACCAAGATACACTGGCTAGGGCTCTATTGTGGTCTTATAGGGCCACCATCATATACGCAGTCTGCCATTGACCAAAATGTCACTGCTGGCTCATGATTATATATATATACAATGGAATAGTGTGCAGACACAAAAACTGAAATCTTGCCATTTGCAACAACATGGATAGACCTTCAGGACATTATGCTAAGTGAAATAATTCAGAGAAAGACAAATGTCATTTATATCTGAAATCTGAAAAAAATGCGCTCATAGATGCAGAACACACACTGGTGAGTGCCAGAGGTAGTGATAGGGCTAGGGGCAAAATAAGTGATCTTAATAAAGGGTCAAAAGGCACTGACTTGCAGCTATAAAAAAATGAGTCATGGGAATATAACATACAGTATTTGGGCTGTAGTTAATAGTATTGTATTGCATACTAGAGAGCTGCTAAGTGAGATCTTAAAAGCTCCTACCACAGAAACACACAATTGTACCTGTGTGTGGTAACAGATGTTAATGAAGTCTTACTGTGGTAACCATTTTGCAATATATATAAATATTGAATCATTATGGTGTACACATCAAACTACTATAATGTTATATGTCAACTGTACCTTAATAAAAATAAATAGTTGGAATTTGAAGTAATACCTCCCTAAGTCCAAAATATGGGATTGGCCAAAAAGTCCATTATGTCTTTCCCATACGATGGGCCTAGCAGTGCTTGTCTTTAACTTCATTCAACACAACTTTGTTAGATTGTATCGTGACAGCTGTCAATCAGTGCGCGTTTAACAAAACTCATTAAAATTGGTGAATTTTTGTGCAGCCATGTCACTATTGAAGATGGAAGAAAAAACGTAGCATATTTGGTGTATTATGCTTTATTATTTCAAGCAAGGTAAAAATACAACTGAAGCACAAAAGAAGATTTGTGCAGTGTATGGAGAAGGTGCTGTGACCAATCAATCATGACAAAAGTGGTTTGCGAAGTTTCTTGGCACTATTGACATTCTGACCAAATAATTCTTTGCTGTCTCGTGTATTGGAAGATGTTTAGCAACAGCCCTGGCCTCTACCCACTAGAAGCCAATAGTGGAGATGGCCAAGATTCTCAAAATATCCAAATCAATAAAGTTATTGGTGAAAATGAAAAATGTGTCTTTTGTTTTATGGAAAAAACATAACAGATTTTTTGGCCAACCCAATATAGAGTGGGAAAAGTTTCTTTGATCTCTTGCTGTATCACTGGAACTTACATGTGTCACAAGTAGAAAATCCCCACAGCCCAGAATAATTTCTGGGTTTCTGGGCTGACAGGGCTGCCCACTCAATGCAGTGTCCTCTGTATCAGAGGTAGAAAGAGCTTTTATGAGTATGTAAGAAGGAACTTCAGATAGTGCAGTCTATGGTGTCATTACAGAAAACAGAGAGATGCTTTAAAAACTTTAAAGGCACAGTTAATTATAGAAATTAATAGAATAGCGCTCCTCACTTTGGTAGCCTAAATAAACATAGTCTGAAAATTCACTTTCAAAAGGTCAGATGAGCCACATTCCAAGAATTCCACATTCATTTCTTAATCTAATTTTTGCTTGTCTTTTTTCTGCATATCATTTGCCAGTATGAGGAAAAAAGACCCTCAAAAACACAAAAATAAAACTTACCTTTAAATAGATTCTGCTAAAAATAAGGTGAAATGATGATTGATAAATTGATATAATGCAAGGATATTTTGTAATAAGACAGTCTGACACTTGGGGAAATGTCACAGCAGAGAGGTGCAGAAGTTCTCTGGCCCAGAGGGGGTGGAGGGCCACCTGCAGACGGAACAGCTCAGTGGAGAGGTCACCCTCAAAGGTGGCATGGTTCTACCGCTCTTTAGAAGGCTAACCAATTTTATATTTAACCTAGCAACTTTATCTTGCCCTCCCTTTTCAACTGATTCGGAAATCCTGTCCAAATGCTTAGAACTAGCTATTTGTCATCTTGCTAGTTTCTTCATTATTAAGTTAAATTTGGTCTATGCTAATAACTTTACAAAAAGACATGTGTGCCTAGTAAATATATTTTAATGTAATCTTCTAATTTATTCCAGGAGATCTGCAAAATCTAGCCTAGAGGGGCTAGGAAGATGAAATTTGTAAAGTAAGGTGAATACAAAATCATAGACACAAGCAGCTAGGTAGTAGCCGCATTGGTACCCCCGTGCCAGTTAAAAAAAAAATTGCCTACACCCACAGTAGTGGGGTCTGTGAATCAGTGCCCAGTACACAGAGGCTGGTGAGATCGCCATTCCTACCCCAAACTTCTAGAACTCCAACATGTCCTTCTAAGTCTGAATATGGTAGAACTTACCAGAAAGCCTACTCCAGACAGATTACATCACTTCCTCCTCTATGCTCCTGTAGATCTTTGTTCAAAGCATATCTAATTGCTTGTTTACATATCCACCTTTTGGTTTGAGTTATTAACCTCTGAGGCTCAGATCCAGGCATAAACCTACAAACACAAGTCTGAGGTACGAACATTTGTGGCAGATACTGAGTATGCTCGCTGAACTGAATTTTTATTTTCTTTATGACCAAGTCCTTTAATAACTTAAAGAATTAACATAATAGAAAGAAGCAACTAAATCAACCTGAATCTGCAGCCCAGAAACCAGTTTTCCAGACCAGAAGCAGAGGCTGATGAGGCAATAATAGAGAAGAAAAGAACAGATGCATTCTTGGTACTCCTCTCCCAATAACCCCAGCCTCTCTGTAAAGCCTCAGTAAGAGTAAAATACTGGGTTGGCCAAAAAGTCCGTATGACTTTTTCTGTAAAATAAAAGACACATTTTTCATTTTCACCAATAACTTTATTGATTTGGGTATTTTGAGTATGTCGGCTATCTCCCACACGGTAGAGTGTTGACTGTCCTCAATTAATGTCTCAATCACTATCACCTTCAACTGGTCTACCCAACTGTGGACCAGTGCCCAGCAAGAGATCACCAGCAGAAAGCTTCGCAAACCACTTCTGAAACATTCAGTCAGTCACAGCACCTTCCCCGTACACTGCACAGATCTCTGTTGGTGTTTCAGTTGCATTTTTACCTTTCTTGAAATAATAAAGCATAATATGTCAAAAATGTTGCTTATTTTCTTCCATCTTCAATATTAAAATGATGACACAAAAATTCACCAATTTGGGCATGTTTTTAATGCGCAATGATATGACAGCTGTCACAATACAGTCTAATAAAATTGTTTCAATTGAAGTTAAAGACAACTAAGCACTACTAGAGCCATCTTATGAAAAAAAACAAATGACCTTGTTGGCCGACCCAACAGATCCAGGGCGATAAGCAAGGTCAAATTAAAATACCAGACAGAGTAATGCTAGGACTGACAGTGGTACAGCCACAAGGTTTCCAGAGAAAAACAGAAAGAAGCATTACTGTGTCAGTGATGGAATTCAGAGTGAAGCCTCAGACGTGCCGGAAATGTAAGGCTTGAGCCTCATGTTCCCTTCATCCCTGTACAACTACAGGCGTGTCTTGAGGACAGCACAAACTTGGTTCCACCCCAGCACAATCGAGTGAGTACAGCAATATAGTGAGTCATAACCTTTTTGCCTTCAATTTGTAAAAAATGCAACATCTGTGAAGCGCGATAAAGTGAAGTACCTACACCAAGAACTTACCTGATACTGGCACCTCAGAACACCAACTGGAGAGTTAGAGCCGAAGAACATTAGGCATAGAAAGTCCCCCCAGGGTAAAGATTTTCAAACCGTATGCACATAACCATCATCTCCAGGCTTAAAACAAGCTCAGAATGCCAGGCCACACTCCAGAGATGGTAATATATGTAAGACCCAAAGAGCTGCATTTTTAGAAAACAGCTCAGCTGATTCTGATGAAAATAGACTGAGGCCCACAATAGAAAAGCACTGTGTTAAGGGACTGCCTGTTAATCCAATCTCTAACTTTACAGAAGGGAAATATAAGGTCAAGAAAACCTAGAACCCCAGCCCCGTGGGTCTTCTACTTAGGCAAATACCATGAAGGCAGGGTCACCAGATCTTCAGGGTTCACTGAAGGAAAATCAGAAATTCAGGAGCTTTGACTGGTATCTTTGATTCGAATCTCTGATGTACGACCTTGGCAAGTGAAGAACTGTACCTGGGATGGACAGCACCTCCACTGCAACCTGCGGCCGGAAGAACCCTATAATGAATAAGGGTGTTCTCTCGGAAAACAGAAAGGGAAAGTTACAAATATCTTCCTTCTTCCCACTGACTTGTGATTAATCACATAATACTTGGCTCCAGGTGGCCTTCTAGTGACTGCCCTTTATTACCTGCGTCATGGAGTTGGAGCGGCTCCTCACTGTCTGAGAAGGGAGGGGTCCTGGGCCTGCGCCTCCTCTCTCCGCGCTCACCTGGCCCACGCTCCCTCCCATACACAGCCTCCTTGGAGTGAACTCCTGTTTTCTGAGACGACTTCGGTGAAAGTCCGCTTTGGTGTCCGGACTGTTTTTCCCAATTCCGAGATCGATGGCTACTGTTGGCCTCCCAGTCATCAAATGCTGCACTCAGAAACACCTCACCACTGATCTTGGGAAGAGGAGGTCTCCAGGGCCTCTCATGGTCAGACCATTTTTTTTCACGCTGCTCAGTGTGAATTTGGGGAGGGTCCCTCATTTTGCCTGAGCTAGAGGACAGAGATTTCTCTGATAAACGATAGTCTTCCAGTTCGTCCAGGTTCTCCGGTGGATGTTTAGGCTTCTCCTTCCTCTGCTTCACAGTCTCTTCATTACTTGGGCGTTTACACGACCTTGAGAGTCCAGAACCCAGCTCCCTTGCCCTCCTTGACCGTGGCTGGTCTGAGTGGAGGTGGAAGAGTGTGAAAAACAGAAATGCAGGTTAACTTACTGGGGCTGACCTCACTGTACAGTTGACACAGGGCCCAAGTGTCACCTATTCTAAAATGGAGAGGACCCCTTCTTCAACTTAACAAACTGAAAACAGGGGATGAGCACTTACTGGAAGGACTTCGGGTGTATAACCAAAAAGGTAAAAACATAAATAAAATTAAGTGAAGTAAATCTGAAAGATGAGCTTAATCATGATTAGGAAGAGTTAACAAAGTACTTTAATATTTGCCAATAACAAAAATTACAGCCATTAAATGTTAAATTATACTTACAAAACCAATTTGGACTTAGTATGTGAAGGAAAAATGGGAGTTGAGGGAATCTCATAAAACAGAAAAGACTAAGCTTTGTGATTCCAGTCAGAGGCTTTCAAATATTCTTCTTGGAAATAACAATAAATCAACATCAGAATGTTGATAGTTTCCACGTAGTTCAGAGAAATGATCCACGGATTTTAGTATTCCTCTTTCCTTTCCCCTTAGGTGGCCAAAGCAAACATTCCCAGCGGTACTGCAGTTCAGTGTGGAGCAGAATGAGGCAGAGGATAATTTTAAATGAGTGAATCTCACTGTTATCTTTGGATAATTCTGCTCCCAATCTTACTGAAACGTGGCAGAGGAAAAAACTTAAAAAGGGATGCCGGATGGAATACATAGAAAGGAGTCATTTCCTAAATTCACTTCCAAAACTTTTATGATTCTGTAATCTTTGCATAAAAATACAGTGTGTGCTAAATATACAAGTCCTTCAGTTTAATGCAATGTTCAAAAGCAGCACGCAGGTGCCCTTGTGAGGTCTCACAGAGGCGTGAGCACAGCATGAAGTAAATTAATACACACTTTGGAAAGTGTTTTAATATTTCTAAGACTTTTAATACATTTTCAAAATAATAAAAAGAAATCCTAATTCCATGGAAAATTGCTAAGACAGATGGAATTAGCCACTTGCTGAACTGTATTTGAAACAGCTATCCTAACTTGACGGGATATTAAGGAAAAAACTATACATTTTCTTAGTTTCTAGGTTTTGTCATTTATTTGTTTGGTTTGGTTTTGCTTTATGAGTTTTTTGTTTGTTTTTAAGTTTCTTATTGTTAATGTAATAAAGGTACAGAGGAAGGGAAGATATATGTTAAATGTATCATTGATGTCATAAGCTTCTCAAACACTTTGAATTGTTTCCTCTTGAACTTGAAAAGAAAATTTGCTTCAAAGGTGACATTTACATTAAGATGTCTTCTAAAAAAGTCAGTAAAAGTACTTATCTCCATAATTTATCATTAAATGTATTTTTTTACATAATATTAAAATTAAAACAACAGAACAATTACTATGTGATTAAAAAAAACTATACTCTTTTAAACAAACTATTATTTTAAGTGTATCTTGACAAGGGAGAAAGAACCAATTGACTACTGCTGTGAATGAATGCAGTACAGACCAGCTACTGAAGTGATGACCCCATCCAGGGAACAAAGATTCACAGTGTTGAAGCCAGTGTTCCCAAAGAGAGCTGCCTGAGTGAGGTCCGCCTTCAAGGCCAGAAGGAACAAGGAGGGTTTTGTTTTCAACATGGATTGGTGAGGCCATGACTGTTTTGTTGTTATCGTTGTTTTAAAATTATTTCTCAGAACTTAAATGATACTCGTCACTTTACTTTAGGGAAATGCGTTAAAGAATTAAAGCAGAGCTGTCAGTGCACCTGCACAGTTGATGGGATAAAAATACTCATTGTCTGTTCACTTGCTGTGATACCCTTAAATCTGGAAAGAGAAAAAGGACGGGGTGGGGGAATCTGTCTGAAGCCTTTAAAACCCTCTTCAGTTAAGTACTGAGACTTGTATGTTTCTTGAGACAAAGTTATTTGGCAAATATAATTGACTTCCTTAGAGCAAATATATATATATATATATA
>VMDR010018658.1:0-18980 GCA_007922815.1 Macrotus californicus
TTGACAGTTGGACCTAGTCTTTAGTGCAGAAAGTCAAATTCAAAACCCAAATTATTATCATTGGCTAATCTTTTCCAAAATTCAATTGGTTTCTATCAACTTACTCCAAATTAAGGAGTAAATTGTTTAATTTTAGGGGGCATATTCTGCAGTTCTTTCAAGCTGATGGATTCTGTAGGAGTCTGGACACCACACACACACCATAGGTGCATTATTAAAGCTTTAATTGCTTTTTTAACAGGTTGAGCAATGTGTTGGAATAGTCTTCAAGGCTAAGTAGTCTTGGCAAAAGCTTTATAATGGAACACTTTGAGAAATCAATTGACCCTTTTGTGTGCTGGAATCTGCCCCAAAGTGCCTATTGAGGAGATGGCAGAAGGTGGGCAAAAGATGTAGGGAAATTACTCAGCCTTTCCATCAGGATCTGGAGCTTGTGGCTCTGTCCTCCAACACTTCTGCAGGCACCAGCTATTCAGTCATCATCAACAAGTACTATCTTGAATTGTCTCCCAGTCAACATCTAACAAAAGCTTGGCTGGAAAGAAAAATTCTATGTTTGGTTCCAGTTTGCTTCTCTGAAGGAAGGGGCATTCTGAGACTTTTTAAATTGTTTAGTCAATGAGAGTTGTGGTACTTACACTTTGTGATGTCAAGAAACTCAGGAGCAAATCTGAACTCTTCTGTTCTATTTACACTAGCTGCTGTCATCTATGTGTCTATTTTCTTCTTGGTCATGGTCCAGCCTTTCCACTCCTCTGTCCACTTTTCTTATTTAGTCTTTATTTCATTGAATATCATTGTGTTGTAAGGTACCTCCAATTTTTCTGAACATGGAGTAGCATGTAAACACATATGTAAACTGAATGTAAATGTGCCTGTACGTCTTTGCTATCCCAGTCAGTTTTGACTGATGTTCAAAATGGTACAGGAGTCTATTTCCCCTAATGCTAACTCCAGTAGGAAATATCTGAACTGATTCCCCCTTTGAATGACCAAGAAGAGGGACTACAATTTGTGAGTTTTATCTATTTTTATATAGTTTCTCCAATGCTTCTTTCTTCATTTATTTCTATGTGGAAATGGGAAAACTAGACATACAATAATGCCCCAGGATCAGAACTTTTGTGAGGGATACACGGAAAGCTGAAAAATCCCCCCAATCCATGTTAATTTAATTGTATCTAACTGTCCTCACAGCTCTTGTAACAAAGCCCTATTGAGCAGCATATATTTTAGGGCTGGTTTAAATCACATAAACTGACATCGTGATACTAGGGTGCAGGGCTGAGCCAGATAGTTATTCAAATTCCTGCCCAAGAAACATTACAAATTACCGTGTATCTTTCAGGATTGCTGGCAAGTGGACAGAGTCAGGGATTGTAGATCTACAAATGTCAAGAATAGTTTATAAAATCTCCTTTTATTGAGGAAAAGAAGGGAGGCAGTGAGAACGGGGGTGGCAAGAGAGGGTCAGCACAAAGATGGCATGGAGGGCAGACATCAATTTATTCTGCTTTTCAGAGGAAGGCTTTATCCCTAAGACAACATGGAGTCAGGAGAGATTTAGAAGCAGTGCCTTGACAAGACCAGGTAGAGCATCACGTTGGCTGTGTGAGGGGCACTGAGTCTGGCAAGGCGGAGAATGCAATACTAGCAAAGCAAAGGGCTTCAGGTATCTTAATGACCAAAAATATATATTCCATAATACTTCTTTCTCTTAAATTATTTGTTATTATTGTAGACTATTTGCCCAACACCAATCACTTGCTAAAATTAAAAAAACAATTAGTAGCCGTGTGGTTTTGCCTATTTTAAAATCCAAAGATAAATCTGGCTGATGTTGTCTCAAAATGACCCAGGTATTTCTTTGATAGTTGTCATCCCTCCAGCTGGTTTTCTATTTATATTTGTCTGTTGCTTGGTTTGGTTTAGTTTGCTTTGGTTTGATGCTGACATTCCAGTTCACAAAGGCTGTTTCTCTGCTGTCCACTCTCCTTCCGCGTGGAATCCATCCTGCTGAGGTCTGTCCCAGCTGCCAGAGCAGGCCCCAGGCCCTGTCTTCTGAATTGCACAGTATCTGTCTCCTGTTCAGGACAGTGAAGTGTTAACATTGTCCTGAGTGCATTTGCCTTTCAGGAAGATTAATGGAGTTTAGTGTGCAGCAGATAAACTCATCTGGGAGGACCGGCAGAGAGCTAAACTATGTCAACACAGCCTGAGGGCAAGAGAGAAGCAAATTGATTACTCAGGCTATCTCCACCCTGCCCCTCCCTACCTCTTCCATTTTCAATTCTAATACAATTTGATGTCTGCATAAGTGAGGAGACAGATAAAGAAGCAAGCTTATAAAACAGCTGCTTAGTGTTAGTCCTTACAAGATGCTAAAATGGATCTAGAAATGCAGCAAAATGGATAAAATTGGATTTCCCAGGGTGAACACTCCTTGAAGTTGTCAAGGATTTGGAGGAGGGGATGCAGGTGCAAACAGACCCCCAAGGGGTCTGCTTGAGTACCGATGATTGCACAAATTCCTTTCCAAAGAAGATGAATCTGTTGAAGATACAATTCATATTCCTAAGAGAGAGTTATGCAAATTGCTTTGCAAGGAGAGAGAGGGCATCTGTGAAGGATCACCCTGCTCCATCTTTTCCCCATGTAGCAATGACTATTACCTTTAAAGGAGGGGGCCTTAAATATGCTGCCAGGCATATCTGTACAGAATTGCATCTTTGTGTCTTGTCTGCCTGGCGGCTTTCTTCTGGCTTCCGAAATGGATGGGGGCAGCTTTCAGGCACATTTGCCTTCACCTTCCATATAATAATGGTCTCTGCAAGGTATCATGGCTTCAAAACTCCTTTTTTCCCTAAGGTGCTCTTAGTGGCTAAAATTTGGAAAGTTTTTTCTCAACATTTACCCTAGGCTTTTTCCTTTCTCTCATGGGTTTCTGTTTAAATGACTTGGTGGTAGGGTTACTAATTTCAGGAAAGTTTCTGGCTCTCTCTGATTTAATAAAAATGAGAATAGCCACTTGCCAGTTGGGAGACCTCAGATAAGCCATATTATTTTTACAAGCACATTACTATTTCAAGTTATCAATGCAACTCCCCTAATTACCCACTCTTTCAGATTTTCACAAGAGATTAATAATATCAAACTGTTAAATAGACATTAGCTATTGTTAATAGTACTGCCACTGTTAGTATTGATAATATTAATAATAGTGGCCATTTTGCTGGCATTATGAGACTTATCAAAAGATCACAGGACCACAGTGTGTGTGCGTGTAAATTTTTTTTTCTATCAGAAAATGGTTTCAACCGATTTAGATTGTAGTGTTTGGGAAGGAACTAAATAAACTAGATGAGCAAAGTTGGTGATAGTTTGATAGTACCAGAGGACCTGACAGCTGAACAGAGTAGCATCCCTTACCTATATCTCCTCTTTACACCTTCTTTCAATGTAGCCCTTTATGAATGGGTGCTCTGGACTGAATGTGTCCCTCCCAAAATACATGTGCTGAAATCCTAATCTCTGGTGTGATGGCATTTGATGAGCTAAGGACATAATTGGGTAATGCGGGTGGAGCTCTGGTTATGAAATTGGTGCTGTGGTAAGAAAAGGCACCAGAGAGCCTGTTCTCTATCTGCTTTCTGTCATGTGAGGCTGCAAGGAAAAGATGGCCATTTACAAACCAGGAAGAGTGTCTTCACCAGAGGGTGGATGTGCCAGCACCTTGACCTCAGACTTTCCAATCTCCAGAATTATGAGAAATAACTGCCTTTGTTTTAGCTGCCCAGTCTATAGTAATTTGTCATAGCAGCCTGAACTAAGATGATGATTATGTGCTATAAAATACCATGCAACAAGATACTTTCACTGGTCTTAGGGCCTGCAGCACCAACACCCTGGGCAAAGTCCCTCTCCCCAACTCCTGTTTCCCTACCCCCTGCAATGGATGGATTTTCTCCTGGCATTCAGGTGCTCCTGGTAGGTGGGTATGGGTGATCTGTCTTCCCTTGCAGCCATGAATATACAAAGAAATGGAGTGCATGATTGTTGTCCCACACCAGGTATAATGGACTGGGGTGTCTCTAGTTAAGGACAAATGACAAAACAGAAGAAAGAGGCTCCTGAGAAGGAACTTGCTCTATGGGAAAGGACAGATTGAATTTACAAACTTGACACTTGCACCAAGGTTTAAATTATAAAAAGAAAAGCTGGAACTTTCAGATTCAAATGGGTATGTCTGTCCTGAGAACAAGGACCAGGTGAGCAAAATGGTACAGTTATTTCAGTATAAGCACTGCCTCACTTTGATGCTCAAGCAGTGAAGTGAAATGCAGAGGGGCATTGTCCTCCTTGCACAAGAGCTATGAGAGGGACTTCTGGCTTTGCCATTTCAGGTTCACCATCATTTGACATGACAGATCTCCTGAGTAACTGTCACCCAGGCCTCTGGTTTCAGAGTCTTGTCTTAAAGGGAGCATCTGGGTGCCTTCCTTGATTGGAGGACATTGGCTAGTCATAGAATATTCTCTGGGATAGCAGATCAAAGGAATCCTGGAAAGAGCCTGGAATTCCAACTACTAAAGAAGATGTGTTTTCGGAGCATGTTATTTTGGACATAAGTATATGTGAGATCTAAGGAATACTTGCCATTTCAAGAATTCTACAACAGAAGGTGATCAATTCCCCAGTTTGCCCAGGACTGAGGATTTGCTGGGAAGCAAAACTTTTCATTCTAAAATTGGGAATATAACATAACTGCAACATAACAGATATATATCCATATATATAGGTATAGGTTCAACAATAAAAGTAAGCAGATATATATGACACTACACAATACTCATGTCATTCTGGGAAGGTTCATCCTACTCTTTTTCTTGCCTTGTCTTGGACTTTACATATTTTGAGGAAGTACCCACCCAGATTCTTAGGTAGCCTCATCCAGAGGGCTGACCTGCAGAAGGAGATGAACTATTTATAAGCCAACTTGGAGAAAGAAGGATTCCACACAGCAAAGAATAAAACTCACTGTGAAAAGTCTTGAGCACCTGGAATTGCCCTCCCTGTCTCCACTCCACAACTTTTCTTCCTCTAGCCAGGATATGGAAGAGTGGATTCCATCCAAAAAGGAGAGAGTTTTCCAAAAAAAAAAAACAAAAAAAAAAAACAAAAAGGAGAAAACAGGGTCCCCAAGAGAAACAGGTCTCCATTCATGGAAACGAATGCCTTAAAAATTTTTCTACATAGCCCCATTCAGAAACTCTCCAAGGAGGGCTGATTCTCACCCTTGTGGAAACCATCACTATGAAGATTTAATGCAGCACCCTAAAAAAACTACCATTTCCAAATTGAACAGTTTATCTTACAGGAGGGATTTTGTCTTCTTTTCATGCTAGACCTAAATTTGGCATCCCATGTAAGTTTTATTGCATAGCATTACCTGAGAGCTCAGCCAAATATCCCAATTCAAAAATGGCAACTGCGAAGGGTTGAGTGAATGGGCCATTGTTTTTTTCATTCCTTTCCTTCCCTTTACAGCCTATGCTTCTCAATTTCAGGCTCATAAATTTAATTAAATAAATATTTTAAAAGACAGAGAATGTGAGAACTTGATAAATATGAAACAAGCTGCTAAATCTATGGATATGCCATTTGTGGGCCTGTGCTATGTGTTTAGAGAGAGAGGAATTGCAAAGCCTTCATAGTAAAGCTTAGGATTGTTCTGGAAGAGAAGAAAGATTTCATTATCTAAGTGTGGAGGTAGAGCAATCATGGGAGTATGGATAGCCCTAGGAGATAGCAGTCTTATTATAAGCTTACAAGTGTGTTTATGGGAATGGGGATATTTCTATGATCTATTTGTTAGATTAACTTTAGGAGAAGGGGAAGAAAGCAAACACTCATTGCTCATTTATTTGGTATTTCCTGGAGACGTATGTTGGTTCTGGCAGCAGTATTAGAGCATCAAGAATGAGACTTAAGGACAAGGCTTGAGGGCAATGTCTCAAAGGGATACCCAGGAGAGGAAATAAGGCTGGTGCACTAACCTGATGCTAAAGAAAGAACTAACCTAATTATTTTTTTATTATATGTCCTTGGGCTAAACAGTAAAACAATCTAAACAATTATTGTGCTTTAAAGTGAGACTTGTGTTTCACAGAGGCATGCATTAGCAATTCCACTAGCAATTAGAAACTACTCTGTGTGAATTCTATTAATGAGCAAATAAGTAAATATATGATAGATAATGAGAACTAGTGTTTTCATTTCCAGACAAGGAAGCCATAAACATGGTAAGGAGAATAGAATGAATTCTGTGGTGTTGATTTGGAATTGGAGCTTCCAGTGTGAATAGCATTTATTACTTAGAGAGAAATAGAGAGATCAACATATGTGGATATAAATATAAAGGTATATGTGGGTGTAGATATTTGTGTATGTGCAAATACATACATCTATTTCCTAGCTCTGTTCTCTTAGGTGTCTTAAACCATTGAACTCCAGTAGCAATGAGCACACCTGACTTCTAGATCTTGGTTTCTAAATACCATTCTTTACTCATGTTCTTTGAAGAAGTGGTGGATTCCATGGCTACCAGGAAAGAAGAAGATGAGTCTGGAACATCTTTTTATGTTTCAGAAAGTAAGGAGGTTCACAAAGAATAATAAAGAAATGCCAAAAGAATACAAGAGATAGCTTGTAGTAACTTCCACTGGAAGTTTCTGGGACAGTTTGAACATCAAAATAAATTGTGATAGTGGAGAATTGTAGCTTATTGAATGAAAGCAGAGTCCACTGACTTAACTAAATGAGCAGAAGGAAAAGCTCTTCCTTATATTAGAAAGTCAACGAATAAATGTAGCAGGAATGATGAAGTTAGAAAATTTCCGTTGGGCAACTATGGCAGGCAGAATAGGGAACATGTCTTTAGAGAGTAAGCCCTTTTAAACTAGTTGTAGGACCTCGATGAGCTTCTTGACTGATCTTTGAGAGGCAAAGTATTATATCTGAATTTTGCAGCAATGATTATAAACCTATAAACCTAGACAGAGGCACATATCACTATTTAAGAGAACTGTGTTTAAAGCCTGCCCATCAGGATGATGTGTTAAGTGTGGAATAGGGTATCTTCACCACCAGTAACACTGATGAGTGCACTCTATGTCCAAACTGATCTCTAAAGCTGAAGACAAGCAGAGAAGGCCCCCCTGTAGCCTAGCCAAGCCCACTGGATTGAAGTGAAGTACCTCTTAGTGTCTCCTACAGTGTTTTGTGTGGTGCAGCATACATAAAGAGACTTAATAAATGTTAAATAAATGGATGAACAAATGAATGGGTAATGAGAGGGATAAATCTTAAATTAGTCATCAAGAAAACTTAGAAAAATATACCTGTTTCATGATTATAATCTAATTTTACTCCAATAGTAAAATTTATTGTTTTGAAAAAAATTTACTCTTTTGTAGCTTAAAGACATTTATGAGTCATTGTATTCCTGTTCTTCAGTTCTAGCTTCCCTTGCATTTGTGAATGACAGAGAGCATGCTCTATGAAACACAACCTTTGTAAATGTTTCCTGAATTTGAACATTATGTTGCTTTGTGATTCCTTCCACTTGGGATTCCAATTGTCCCCAAGTGGATTTGCTGGGGATCCTGGGTAGCTGGAGAACTGAGGGGACAAGGCACACACACACTATACATGAGCACACGTACACCAGCAACATAAACAGACTTCTAACCAGAAACAGCTGTGCAGAACTATTTAGTGAAAGGTTGAGTAGCTGGAACCAGCAGGACTGGGTGGGAATGAGTTCAAACGTGCCCCATGAGGCCTTCCTAAGACTTTGCAGGAGGGCAAGAACAAGGTCTGGGAAGTGGGGAAATGGAATGGCTCGTCCTGTCCTCAGTGTCTCAGTCCCTGCTGACTCCCCACTTCTGCTCACCCTTGCAAAATTACACGCTTTTATTTATGTAACATTCAGGCAAAAAGCAGCCTGGAGACTCTGGGGGTATTAACCAAGAAGAAATACAAATCAGATTTGACCAAAGAAAAAAGAAACCACAGACATCTGCATGGGAATAACAAAGATATCATATACTACTTTACCTGGCCTCTTTCTGGCTCAGGAAAGGCAATGAATAAATGATAAAATTTATAGTGCATGGAGAGTTGGGAAGCAAGACTTGCAGCCTTCAAAGCTGAGTTCCTGGTATGAATATAATTTTTATATTCCCCCCAAAACCCTTGCTTCCAAAGGAATCTGGTCCATCACTAGAGCCTCTTCAGTCTCCTTTGAATTCTAAAGTGGGATAGTAGCAAAAGAATGTCTTCATTTTGAAGGGGAGAAATTTACATTATTTTTAGTTAAAATTGTCTCTTTGGAGGAACAACATACAGTAGAATCACAGATTTCTCAAACTGGAAGGACCATAGAAATCATATAGTCTAGTCTCTTACATAGAGAAAACAGAAATATGGAAGGAAGAGGGAATTTTCCCAATATCTCAAAAAGGCTAAACAGAATTGGTACTGAAAACAAAAGATAAAACTTCCAATTCCACCATAAAATGATTAAGTGGTGCACATCACTGTCTATGCAACTCTATCTTCTTTCTTTCTTGTACTTCTTGGTTTTCATCCAGAAAAAAACAGCTTGATCACTTATCTTAGTCACCTGGTTGGTACATCTAAGCCAGATTCAATTCCTGTTGAGCAGCCACGGGAAGCACTTGTCTATTCTTTCCAATTGTTTCAGTGTTGTCAGGACTCCATGAATCGGACAAGAGGGATTCCAGCGAAGTTTTGAACAATGGTGGCATTGTTGGGAGAGCCATGGAATTCCCAAAGCACATGAGTTGTGATTGTGTGTTATGGTGGTTTAACTTCAGAGTTTGAATCTTGGCACTGCCACTTCATAGTAGGGTGAATTTGGACACAATCCTTACTGCCTACCTCATCAGGTTAAATTAGATAATATGTGTACAACACTTAGTATAGTTTGTAATGCACTATAATAACCACCACTTACTTAAAATGTAGCTAATGCTATTTGTCATGTTTCTAAAATAAATCTAAGCCAGTATTTGGTAATTTTTGAACACCAATATATATGGGAGCTGGTTCTGTGCCATCAAAGCCTGGAAGCCAGGAGATATGTTGTCCCACGGTCTCTATAGCCTTGACCGGCAGCTCAGCAATGGACAGACCACGTGTGGGGGAGTCACCCTAGATCATGCAGCCCCCAATCCACCCCCTGATTGCAGGTGAAAAAGCAAGTCCATGAAATACCAATGAGCTGGCCTAGTCTAGAACTGCTCAGCTAACCCAGACAATTGTGAGTTAAATAAATGGTTGTTGATGTAAGCCATTAACTTTTAAGATTTTTTTGTTATTCAGCTCAAACTAACTGATACAGTATCTTTCTGTGATTATGCCCCAAGGGAATGTGAGATAATAAAGAAGATGCCAAGAACTTTCCATCAGCAAAATTTTGTAGCAGAGAGGATGATTTTCAACAGAGTTATGCCCATCCTCTCCCTTGTTCCCTCCTTTTCTGGCCAAGAGTACAATCTGTGACCCCAGAATAGAGATAGTAGTTGGGTATGGTGGCACCAGGGTACTACCTGGCCTCATTAACATTATGCTCTAACTTGTTGAGCCCATCAGCCTGTTTCTGTCTTCCTGGAAAATTTTACCACTCACTGTCTCCCAGACTAGAGCACCCCACCCATTAGACTTCCCTAGGAAACAAAGACACTTGGGAACACGTAGCGGAAATGCCTGGCAATGAAACTTGGCTGACACTTGCTTCCCAGCATTCTGTGTTGGGGTCCATGGAAGCAGAAATGCCACTATGGGGTCACAGGTGCCAGGAAGGCCTTGCCCCTAGCTACAATGTTCTCCTGTGAGGGTGTTTCTAGAAAGAAAAACTCCATACCCCAGAAACTCAATCTTACCTTCTCAATCCTCTCTGGGGAAAAGGTTCTGACTCATTGTCATTTCAATGTATTTTCTTTATCTCAGTCTGTGGCCATATCAGGTGCCAATTTCACTAGCATCTGATATTTCAAAGAAAAAGATTTGTTGATTTGAACATGTTAGTCAAACCCTCCAATCCTGTTCTTTTTACCAATATGTCAGGGTAAGGGGAGAACTAAAAAGTATGTCTCAGGTCAATTTTATATGGTTTAATTCATTGTTGTTCTACCTACTTCTACCCCTGTTTCCCATGAGGTCCTGAGCTTTTGGGTATTTAAAGGAAATGGGGTATTTCAGAAGGTATGTTGGGCAACTTCCCCAGGACCCACCTTCTCTACCCTAACATGCTCATGCCTCATTAAACTTGTCTTCAACTTTTCGATCCAATACACTGGCTACCATTTGATGAGCCTGCCAACTGCCTGTTTTCCTCCCTGATTTTAGTCTCTATTTGTTCATCTCTGACTTTAGTATTCCCCCTCCACAGGTAAGAAACCACTGATCTTGTCCTTAGTTTCATAGAGCATAAACCCAGCTCAACCAACCTCTTCGCCCTCAAAATTTGTGGTACTCTGGGGACAATTCCTAAAGTCTAGTCCTCAAATCAGTCCACCTTCTTCAAAATCAATGTCTCTAAAGTATTACTAATGCTCAAATTACACCATTAGAGAATATTTTCCTTAAGTCAGTGTTCAGAAAAGCTTTTCTATTAAGGGCCAGATAATAAATATTTTAGGTGACGCATGCATGCCACATGTGGTCTCTGTCACATAGTCTTTGTTTTCCTTTTAATTTTTTTTAGCCATTTAAAAATGTAAACATAATTCTTTGCTGAGGGCTTTACATAAACAGGTAGGAGCTGAGTTTGGCTTGTGGTCTATGGTTTGCCAACCCCTCCTTTAAATTAAAGTAGAGTCTATTCTTAAAACACAAATATGCTTGAAAATGGTGAGTAACTAACAACGCAGTGTGAATTAGTTCATTCTCCTTCTCTCTAGTCCCAACTGGATGGAACCAGGTTTTGAAGAAGGAATGAGAGAAATGGGGATGGTTCAGGCCAATCTGGCTGTAGGTCAACAAGAAGAATAGAAATCTTGGAAGGCCTGGGCAAGAAGGAGATGAGAAAAGGATGCTGAGTCAAAGTGTTCTACCATTTGCTGATGGTTGTGGCTAGGGATGATATTCAAAATATGTAACAACTGGTAAGGCACAGGCACTGACCAAAGGAAAAAGATATCAGGCAGCCTTTGTGCTACTCCGAAGTGCAGCTCCCTTGTGGCCTTACAAGGCATGGGTGTTCTCCCCTGGGGTGTGAGTATATATCACTAATAAACTTCTGTAAATCTTATCTTTTCACTGTTGGGTGTTATGTGTTCAGCTACTTCATCTTATTCTGAGGAGGGTGCATCCCTCCCTTAATAATGAAGTGATCAGAAGAGGGTGTCTGGATCTTATAGACAGTATTAACCAACCAGTAAAGAAGTATCTCAATTTTAACAACCAGTTTAGCTGTATTTGAACATCTGGTAGGGTTGTGATGTAGGTTGAAGTTCCTGCTAATCTTTTCCTCTAGATTTCTCTCGTTGGGCAATGCCACTCTTCAATTTGGGAGCCTAAATTGATCCCAGTACTTTAGAGGTGGTCTGGCCAGAATAGATGAGAGAGACTACTGTGTTTTGTTCAAAAGTGCCCTGTTCTAGACATCTCTGAAAGGAAAAAAACTGTTAGGCTCCCAACCAACCATGACAACATTCCTTCAGTTATTGGGGAAGAGAAAAAAATAATGTAGAAACAGACAATAAGGTCATCATGGAATCTCAGGACCAGCAAGGATCTCACAAGTCATGCAGTACAGTCCCTTTATGACACAAATAAAGACACTAAGGTCCAGGGAGGGGAAGTGATTTGCACAAGGTCACAGTGGGATAAACATGCTGGAGAGAGAAATGGCAAGGAAAAAACAGAAAGAGAGAGGGCAGGCATGACAAACAAGATGGGTAAGTTGTTGTAGGTGGTTTATGTTCACCCAGGAACTGGGAAGTGAAATGAGAGCCCCTCAAAGAGGAAACTTGGCAACTGCTTGACTCCTATTACCCAGGAGTAATTATTTTAGTAAAAACAAATGAAAATTGTAAACAAAAGGCACTGATATCATTGCCATTATTAGTCAAATTTTCAGAAGCACTTATGTTAACCTACTTGACCTGCTTGGTGAGATAAGGAAGGATACAACTCCTTGGTTTTTCTTAACCCTCCAACATTGTACATTTTGTGGCTTTCCCAAAGTTGCACATGAGAGAGATTCTGACTCCAAATCTCCCATAAGGTTAATGGCCTCTTTCGAAGAAGGGACAGTTAATCCCTGCTGAGTGGATCTCACTCTTTTAGAGCAGTAAATTGCTCTGTTATAGTGAAATTCAGAGGTTTTTTACTAGAACTAGATGCTGGATTCCAAGTCAAAGCAGGCATTATAAAGAGTGCTTCTGACTAAGAATTGGAAGAGGTGGAGTTTGGCCAAGGGTTTAGCACTGACTAGCTGTGTGATCTTAGACATATCAAGCCTGTCAATGTGGAATAAAGAGTTTGTATCAGATGTCTTCTGAAGTGCCATGTAGCTCTACCATCCTGAGATTAAGGTGAGATGGAGCCAGCTGGTGCATGGATGTGAATTCACAGGGAGGCACTCACAGTCAGGCCCTGGGTGGAGCTGTCTTGCTAAGGGACATCAGAAAAACTTGTCAAGAGTCTTGCTTCCCCGAGAAGTTGCAATGAGTGACCAGGGTGAACTGTGGACACATTTTTCTTTGGAATTTTTCAAAAAATAGACTATATTCTACCTTTAAGACATGGAGGCAAAACCCAAAACATTTAATTACATGTCCTATGGGCAAAGCTAATGGGGAAAATAAGCACTTTCTATTTATTACTTTATGATGGAGAAACCTGACAAATACTACTTCAGCTAGGTGGTCAAGGTTAACATTAAGAATGATAAGTCCTATTGATTTTGTGTGCCTTTGATATGAAAATGGAACTTTACCTCTGTGGTCTTTCTTCCAAACCCTATTACTCCAGCTCCAACTATGAGAAAATCATCAGAGAAGTCCCAACTAAGGGACATTTTACAAAATTTCTAATCAGTAGCCTTGAAAACTGTCAAGGTCATCAAGAAGAAGGAAAGTCTGAGAAACTGTTATAATCAAGAGAAGCTGAAGGAAACATGGCAACTAAATGTGAAGTGGAATCTTGGATGGAATCCTGAGATATAAAAAGGATTTTAAATAAAAACTAAAGAAATTTGAATAAAGTATGGATGGACTTTTATTAACAATAATACAGCAACATTGGCTCATTAATTGTGACAAATATACCTTACTAATATTGAAATGTCAAGAGTGTGGGTTATTGACAATTTTCCATACTGTCTTTGTACCTTTGCTACATAGCTGAAACTATACTCAAATAAAAAGTTTATTAAAAAAATAAGGAACAATCTGTTTTTTATGTTTCAATTTGTATTTTTTAAGAGAAACTAGATGGTAGAACACTGGAAAGAATTAAAAAGAGAAAGGACAAACCTCTCTGGAGCTATGCAGAGCTGGAGAGGAACTCAGTAGTTGAGACTTTTTACTGTGTCCTCTTTTGTCCATTTTTTCATGGAAATATCTGATCTATATTATAGAAAATGATTACATCAAATTTAATAAAATTACTATAATTAAATATATTAAATGTTTAATATTTGATATTATTAAAATAATAGAGACCTCCAATAAAAAATTATTTCCACAGTGGCCCAAAGAGAGAGATTGAGTTCAGGAGCTCCCTACAAACTTGCGACCGTGAACCTAACCACAAGTGAGATGTGTCCATATGGCGGGTGCTTCATGCAAAAGGAAATCAACATGTGGATCCAGACGCCAAAGAAGGTAATCAAGCTGCAGAGACTTACTGAGATCAAGACATATAGGCCTCAGCATCTGGAGAAGGGAGTTAAGGGACCGAGGGGACAGGAACAAGGAGATGTTTAAATAACCAGAGAAAGTTCAGTAAAGCTGGCCCATATGATCTTTTCCTGTTTTTAAGCTTCCTTATGCTCCTGTCCGCAGGAGGTAATTGGAAATAAGAACTTAGATGCAGGAGAAGAAAATGCCCCAAATCTCTGCCTACCCTTTAACCCAGGCTCTGGGAGGCACTAAGGAAGTTTCAGGGACTTCTTTTGTTTATTGTGTTAGGTTTACATAAGTATTTTTATTCTTTTTGCGTTATTATTCCTTTTGTTGAACTAGCTTTCCTATAGTTTCTATGCTCTAGCCTTAGTTTGAAGAATTCTGTGGGCAAAGTCATATTTCTTTCACCATCCATGCTATATATTTGGGCTGTGATTAATTAAGCACTCAACTACATCTAAGCACTTTCCTGTATTGTTCTCTAGAGAAAGCAAAGTGTGAGTCTTGTGCTCTATGTGTAATCAGCACACTCCTCAAGGAGCAATCAAGCTCTTGTCTGTCATATACATCCTGACTCCAACTCAGAGTTGGATCAATATTTCATGGTTTTAGACCAACCTTCTACTGATCTATTTTCCAAGTTCTATGCTCATGTTGTCTTTCTTAGCTGAGGGAGCCATATCATTTATTGTCCCAAACAGAGACTCTTCTGAGAGTGAAAATGCAGTGGTATTAATGATACTGTGGGGAATCTGTCATAAACTGGAACTGTCCTAGGGCAAACACCTCTGTCCTAGGGGTGTAAGTTGGGTCCACCTGTGATATTTGCCATGTTATTGGGTAGAATACAAATGAAGGTCTGCATATCACATCTAAACATTTAAAGTTTATGCATGAAGCTAACGAAGTACTCAATAAATATATACTATCCTCTTGCCTTGAAAAAATTAGATCTTTTAATGATAATACCCATGTTCATTTCCTTAAATATCTTTTTCCAATTAATTGAGAAATCCACAAGAAAATACCTATATTCTCTTCGGTCCGTGTGTGTGTGCTCACTCATAGGTAGGTGGGGTGGGGTGAGGGGAAGCAGAGGACTCTTTTATCCCCTACCAGAGGCTTTGCTGACTGCCTCCCTTTTGCTCCTCTTCAGTCTCCACCATCCAGATGCCTCCAGAAGATTCCAAATGCATTCCAACTTTCTCTACTCAGTCTAAGCTGGGCAAACTCTGTCTACAAGGTGTCCTAACCCACCACCCTCACCAGCAAAGGTCTCTTAAGGTCTACGAAGAACACTGAGACTGAAAGGTCAGGTTTAGATAGGCCAGACTCTTCAGGGCACATCACCACAATACTGTGGCCCTCAGCCCTAGTACCTTGCCCCAGCTCCTGGATTACCTTCTTTCTGTTTCCTGCCCAAGTTTCTTCCCACACCTTGCAGACATATGTGTATATACTCAAGCTCATAGTTTCAAGCTCTGTTTCTGCTTCCCAGAAATAGTGGACCCTTACCCTGAGTGAGAGGCATGGTTTTCCCTTGAGAAGGGAATTCTGGGGTCCCACGTATACAGAGTATGACCAAAAGGTGGAGGTGGAGCATGAGCTCCCATGATCTTGCAGATTTCTCACACTTTGGGAAGAAGCATGGTTAGAGAAGGGCTAGAGTGGTGCCCTCTAAAGTGTGGGGCCCAGGGCAGGGCTCCTTTTGCCTCAGTTGTATTGTGGACTTAATTGTGTTTCCCCAACTTCATTCAAAATAGGTTTATGTTCTCATCGTCAATGTATATTTGGAGACAGTCCTTTAAGGAGGTAATTCAGATTCAATGAGGTTATAAGGGTGGGGTCCTAACCTGATGGGTCTGGTGTTCTCACTAGATTTCTCTCTCTCTCTCTCTCTCTCTCTCTCTCTACTCAGGAGAAAAGGTCAGGTGAGGGCACAGTGAAAAGATGGCTATCTACAAACTGAGGAGAGAGGTTTCACAAGAACCCAACCCTGCTGGCACCTTTATTTTGGACTGCCAGCCTCTAGAACTATGAGAAAACAATTTCTGTTGTTTAAGCACCCAGTCTGTGACATTTCACTTTGACAGCATGGGTAAACAAATATACCTGGGAAGAGTGCAATGCTGTGCATAGTCACCCCAACCTTAGACATGCTCTCTGCCTTCCAAATGTTATGAAGAGGAAGACTTAGATTAATAAAAGGGGGTTGGAAGGTGGGTAAAAGAAAGCTGATGGATTCAGAGCATGGTGCATTAGGCCCCGTGGGTCCCTGTTTCTCCATTTTCACATTCATTTACCAAGATTGCATTGAATTCCCACTTGTGTCAGACATTGTGCTAGGCATTGGAAATACAGTTTGAATAAGATGGTAAAGGTCTTGCTTTCAATGGGATGCTGGTGATGTCAGGATGGCCCTTTAAATCTTAAATAGATAGATGAGCTATCTATCCCTTTTGGAAAACCTTGGCCCAAGAATTCCCTCAACTTCACTTTCCATATGTTCCTTGTCTCAGAGGATGACCCAAGAGAAGGAGGGAGGGTCCCTCTGTTGTCTTGTTGATCATCTCTCCTCTGACATCTCTGGCAACGGAAGGAGGATGTGTATGATAAACCCTTCTAGTATCTGAGTTCAGCTGGGCCCCAGATGTGGAAGCCAACTTGGATTAGGAGGTCGCCAAGAGGTGAGTTTAAGTGGGAGCTATAATTCCCCGTTCTCTGTATGAAAAGGTCCAGTCAGTGCAGTGAGTTCAGAATTTCAATCCTCTACCTCTCAAAAAGTCACTGAACTAGAAATTTCCTAGACTCCCTATGAACTTAATCCACCTGGGATTAGCTATAATTTTCATCAGCCCGTGAGGGCTATCTGAACACTTCATTACTTTTATTCAAAAAGAAAAACGGGGCTTCCTTCCTGCTATTCTCCATGCCCTGTCTTCACCCCCTCTGTAAGCAGAGCATGTTGCTGACTTCTCAAGCTCAGCTCAGCGTTTCACCAATGGCATCACTTCCAGTCAAGATTTCAGATAATAGATGATTCTCCAGGTTTTGAAATAAAGTTGATCTGATTAGCATTGCTCACCTGAACTTTTAAAAAGGGACTTGTTTATTTTATCAGGGAGGAATTTCCTTTATTTTTTGCCATCTCATCCCTTTATTGTCAGCTATTTTCAAAACAATAAAGCTGGCCAAGTTGGAGGCGTAGATAGACACATTGTGCCTCCTTGCACATCCAAAAGAAGGACAGCAACAAATTTAAAAACAAAAAACAACCAGAACTGACAGAAAATCGAACGGTATGGAAGTTCAACAACCAAGGAGTTAAAGAAGAAACATTCATCCAGATGGGTAGGAGGGGTGGAGACAGACAACCAGGTAGAAAGGACTCTTGGCAAGGCAGTGGCTGGAAGACCAGGCAGGGTGGCTGCTGGTAGACTGGGCAGTGTCACATTTGTGTGCAGATAAATTGGGAGGAACAACTATGAAGCAAGACAGACCGTGTAACCCTAGGTTCCAGTGTGGGGAAATAAAGCCTCAAAATCTCTGACTGAAAAATATCTGTGAGGGTTGAGGGGGAGGTAGAAACTCCCAGCCTCACAGGAGAGTTCACTGGAGAGACCCACAGGGTCCTAGAATGTACACAAACCTACCCACCTGGGAATCAGCACCAGACAGACTCAATTTGCTTTTTGGTAGCAGGGGAAGCAACTGAAAGCCAACAGAGAGCTGACCAAGTGGTATTGTTCCCTCTTGAACCCCTCCCTCACATACAGCACCAAACACAGAGATGTGGATTGCCCCATCCTGATGAATACCTAAGGCTCTTCCCCTCACTATGTAACAGGGCAGAAAAAAAAAAAATGACCCAAATGAAAGAACAGATCAAAACTCAAGAAAAAATACAACTTAGCGATAAAGAGATAGCTAACCTCTCAGATGCACAGTTCAAAACACTGGTACTCAGGATACTCACAGAACTGGTTGAGTATGGTTGCAAAACAGAGGAAAAAGTAAAGGCGATGATAAGTGAAATAAAGGAAAATGTACAAGGAACCCATAGTGATGGGAAGGAAACTGGGACTCAAATCAATGGTGTGGACCAGAAGGAAGAAAGAAACATTCAGCCTGAACACAATGAAGAAACAAGAATTCAAAAAATGAAGAGAAGCTTAGGAACCTCTGGGACAACTTTAAGTGTTCCAACATATGAATCACAGGGGTGCCAGGAGGAGAAGAGGAAGAGAAAGAAATTGAAAACTTATTTGAACAAATAATGAAGGAGAATTTCCCCAATCTGGCAAAGGAAATAGACTTCCAGGAAGTTCAGGAAGCTCAGAGGATCCCAAAGAAGACGGACCCAAGGAGGAACACACCAAGGCATATCATAATGACATTACCCAAGATTAAAGATGAAGAGAGAATCTTAAAAGCAGCAAGAGAAAAGGAGACAGTAACCTACAAGGGAGTGCCCATCAGACTGTCAGCTGATTTCTCAAAAGAAACCTTGCAGGCAAGAAGGGGCTGGAAAGAATTATTCGAAGTTATGAAAGGCAAGGGCCTACATCCAAGATTACTCTACCCAGCCAAGCTATCACTTAGAATGGAAGGGCAGATAAAGTGCTTCCCAGATAAGGTCAAGTTCAAGGAGTTCATCATCACCCAGCCCTTATTATATGAAATGTTAAAGGGACTTATCTAAGAAAAAGAAGATAAAAAATATGAGCAGTAAAATGACAACAAACTCACAGTTATTAACAACCACACCTAAAACAAAACCAAAAACAAACTAAGTAAACAACTAGAACAGGAACAGAATCACAGAAATGGAGGGTTATCAGTGGGGGAGAGGGAGTGGGAGAAAGGGGGAAAAGGTACAGGGAATAAGTAGCATAAATGGTAGGTAGAAAATAGACAGGAGGAGGTTAAGAATAGTATAGGAGATGTAGAAGCAAAAGAACTTATATATATGACCCATGGACATGAACTAAAGAGGGGGAATGTGGGTGGGAGGGGGTGTGGGGGGCAAAGGGAGAAAAT
>VMDR010018659.1:0-18992 GCA_007922815.1 Macrotus californicus
CCAAACAAAACAATATCCATTGTGATTTTAAAATGGATTGTTTTGAATTAGGGGCTGTTGCTTCTGAAAAGTAGGTTTACATAAGTTTATGCTTTACCCCTTAGAGGAGCCTTGGACATGTGCCTTTTGCATAAAATAGGGTGGGAGTCAACCACTATTATCGGAGTGAGGAAAGCCACATAATAACTAAAAAATTGAGACTTAGGGTCCACCACTTTCTGGTTCGATGACCTTGACCAAGTGACTTGACTTTTCTAAAGCCTTAGTTTATGTACTTGTGAAATGAGACTCCTGATAACTACACACCCAATTATTCAGTAAGTGTTTGTGATTATTGTGTAAATCACAGGTAGCATTTTCTCATCCATCATGGTGGGAGATAAAAACAGCTAATTTTCTAACTCTCAGTTCCAATTGTTTCTGTTATTGGCCAAATGAACTGTTGAAGAATAGTAAAATGTTAGATTTTAATACAAAAGAACTTCACTGTAAACACTTATTTAAAAAACCCATGAAGTTGTTGCTTTAGAACTGTGTGTAATAGTTACATAGCTGTGCTCACACAGGGTCCAGAATCACATATCCGCAGAGCTATTAGGGTCTCGACTGAGAATGTCTAAAAAGATTTTAGCAACAGGTGCAAAACTGCTGCAGTTCTTTTTCAATACTAACAATAGGTTTATTCTCTGTGGGCTCCCTTTTACATATTCTGAACTGATACTGACACTTAGGACACAAAGGTAATTAAATAATAACCAACAAAATTGCATTGTCATGGGCAAGGAAAATTTGAGAGATATTTGCATATGCAACAATAATTGCTGAAGTCTAGTTTGTTCTTTAAGACTGCCCTGAATTGCTGTATCTGCATTAGCACTGAATACTAGGATAAATATGTGCCAAAACTTGCAAATTAATTTCTTTATCAACAAACAACTATGTAGTAACATTTGATTTAGGTACCATTTTAATTTTTTGTATTCCATACAAGTTTAAAAAAGTGAGTAATTTCCGTATTGATACTATGAAGAACCCTTGCCACACTTTGATTTTTTAAAAAATTGTTTACTGGTTCTAAAAGATGCTTGAAATCTGAGATTTTGTTACATATGCCTCAATCTGAGATATAATTATAGTTAATTGGAAAGTATTTATGTAACATGTACTGCAGGGGGCTGGAGAGTAGAGAAGCTACAAAAGAGGTGAAATGGATGAATTCCCCAAGGAGTTTTCAATGTATTTCGGGGCATGAAATGGCTTAAATCACTACAAGGCACCAAGCCTTGTAGGCTTGAGAAGGATACTGGGCTGAATAACAACTTGGTTTGTAAGATGAAATATACTATCAGTTTCTGACAAATTGCACTTCAGATAATGGTGGGGTGTCCAAGAGGGATTTTGGTGTGATGTGGCTGTTCCATCTGTTTTCCTTATGTCGTTCAGCTCACCCCGTGATTTTGTATTTCTTTTAATACATTATTCATGTCTGATATCTTCAAATGATTTTTCCTTAAAACTACATATCCTCGGTTCGTGTTCGTGAGATCCTCCATTTTCTCTTATAGGATAATAGTTCTACTTTAAATTGTGGTTCTTTCTGTTTCATTAGTTCTGCTTCCTTTGCTATCTTTTTGAAATTTTATTTTTTGATTACAGTTTACATTCAATATTATTTTGTTAGTTTCAGGTGTACACAGCACAGTGGTTAGACAATCATATACTTTACCAAGTGTTCCTCCCAATATTTCCAGTGCCTGTGTTCACTATACTGTAATGCACATCACTGTGACTATTCTGTAAATAGCAATTTGTGCATCCTAATCCCTTCATTTCTTTCTCCCAGCACCCCTCAACTCTTCCATCATCAGGATGTTCTCTGTATCTATGAGTCTTTTTCTGCATTGTTTCTTTATTTCATTCTTTAGAGTCCATAAATGAGTGAAATTGTATGACGTTTGTCTTTGTTAGTTTCACTGCCTTTTCTTGGTATCGTTCTTCTGCTTATTACCCTTATTTCATAATCCTTAGTTCCTTGGATGCCTCAGATTTTGTGGATGTGCGGGCCACTTCACTCCTGAGAACGCTACTCTCCTCTGCTTGCAGTGTGCACATGGGAGAGGAAAGGACTCTGTTGTCTGCACCTGGGCTCTCTGCCCTGGTTTTGGGAATGACTGCGACATGTACAGGTGCAGTGCTTCTTCTTTTTCTTAACTGGACATCTTAAACCAAATGAAATAATTGCCGTCTTGTTTTTTTTCAGGGTTCATTCAACTGATCTGGCTGGCTGGGCAGATGTTACCCTTTTCTGCTCCAAACCAGCCATAAAAATTTCCTAGAATTTTAAGCTTGCTTAAATTGGAAGGTTTGCTCAAGATAGAGAAAAAAAGTTATTTTTGTTTTAAAGTGTTCCTTGCAACTTTTAAAGAATTTCTTTTTAGATTTTACTTATTTTTTTAGAGAGAGGATAAGGGAGGGAGAAAGAGGAAGAGAAGCATTAATGTGTGAGAGAAACGTTGATCAGATGCCTCTCGCATGCCCCCAGGTGGGAACTGGCCCGCAACCCAGGCTTGTGCCCTGACAGGGAATTGAATTGGCTCCTCTTTGGTTCACAGTCTGGTACTCAACCCACTGAGCCACACCAGCCAGGGCTGAAGATTTTCTAGTTGAGATTTATCACATAAAAATGGGATATAGAGGGCTAGATAGAGCTTGTAGGTTTACATTTCATTCATATATATGTGTATATATATATATATATATACATATGTATATACACACACACATATTTCATAATCTTCTTGCTAGGGCTGGTCTTAGAAGAAATTGTGAAAGGTGGCACATTCATCTTCTTCATGGTCCTACTTTTTAAAGTGTCATTATCCTCTCTCTACACTTCACCCTATCCTAACCACAAAAGTAGCCACTGGGTACTCACAGATTTTTATTAAGGACTTAGCCAAACCCAAATCCTTTAAGATCCCACTACAGAGGTAGTATTTTAAACCATAGGAGCCATCAATGGCAGTGCGATTAAAGTTATTCTCTCCTTTATCAATAGTTTATTAGGAACTATGTTTCCTTTAATACGAAATGGAAAAATTAAGATTTAAAAGGCACTTTTGGTAGACCTGGGCTAAAAAGAGTATGCAGTAATACTCCACATTTTCAAAAATAAATAATATAGCTAAACTTTTTTACAATAAAGATGCAATTGTCTTAATTATCTTTATTTATCTACATTCACTCTAATTCACTTACCATGATTTCAGTCAGCTTTTATTACATATTTATCTCAGTTACCACTAATGAGTTATTTATGTCTGTCTACCGCCTGCCTCTATCTTCATCTATCTATCGGTCTGACATACTGCATTTATCTTGACACACTTTCAATCAGTCTATTATGGCATGGAATATTAACTTACTGATACAATCCTGAACTTTGGTCACAGTTAAAAACAAGGAAATATTTTAAAAGGCACATCAAACCATTGATGACAAGAACATTTGTCAGTGTTGTGGGTAATTGTACTTTGACTTCACTTCTGAGAAACTGCTTTGTGGTGAGTTGCGTGATGCTAGAACATGCATTTTTGTCAATAAATTTAAACTTGATTTTGATAACAATAAATATGCACTACTAACTTCTAGTTCTAATCCATGCTAATGGAACACAAAATCTAGTCCTCAAATTCAATAATGTATTTTGTAAATAACTTTCAAATAGGAATTATTTCAATTTTAGATAATTTATTTTTCTTGCCCTATTTATTGAAGAGCCACCTACTGGAGTATTAGAAAAAAAGAGCAATATATGGCTGTGGGATACATGTTGGGGTCTTGAAATATAATTGATTCCATTTAATGACTAATAGTAAAACCATCTATGTGATAGACATTTATTGATATCACAGTCAGGGTCTCTTAGGGAAACACAGATGAATAAAAACACCGCTGCTCAGCTTTATGTAGCAAAAAAAACCACACACACACACACACAATAAACTGATATACATATTATCTATAAATTTGGGTTTTGTGTAAATATGATTAAGATCTCTCATATTTAACTGTCAAATTCCAAAATATGAGAGAACACTTAGAAAGTTGATCTTCTATGTTCTAATATACTTTCTACATTTAGATATAATATATTCTTTAAAAATTCCTGGAAATATTACCATTTAATTTATTTAGTATTAAGCTCTTTTTATGACTTGAGACAAATGATACTTTTAAAATTATACATGTATGCCTGGGGCTTCAGGTTCTGAAATCTAATAAAAAATGTTTCATGCTAAATAATTTAAAAACCAAAATCATTCACAGATTAATTAGAGACTCAAGTTAATTATTCTGTACATTTCATTATTCCTGTCAGACAAATTGCTACAAAGTGAGCCTGTTCTGGCTGAACAGCTATTGTATACCCTCACGATCTGGCTTCATAATGGAGATAGTCACTTTCACTGGTGGAAGTGTTTCTGCTTTGTTGGTTAGTGAAGCGGCGACACTGAAATGCCTTTTGTCTCTTTGCCTACCAGGCAAACTCTTATTAATCCTTCAAGGTTCCACTCAATCACTTTGTCTCATTTTCTGTCCTGACTCTAATTTCTCTTCTGTATTCCCACTGCACCTGGCACAAAATATTCTCTCTGACCTTGCTGGAGTTTTAGTTATTAGCTTATTTTGCCATCTCTATCTTGAAATCATATGACAGGTATTTTATTTATTTCTGCATTTTAGTACCCAGAAACATGCCCAAAACATAATAGTTGTTGAATAAATACTTGTTTGTATTTCTCCAGGGAAGTTGGTGAATAGATTTGACGATTCCAGGTGGTGCTCTGGACATTTGCAATTCTTGGATGAGAGCTAACTGGCATTAGAGTTATCAGACAAGGGGTAGCTCTTACTGCTCATAAATGGATAATGGAGGGAGAGAGCTGGAGCCTCTGCAAAAATGTGAGACAACTTACAGCCAGCAGCAAAGCCTCGTTAATAGGAGCAGTGGATTATTGCAGGTGTTTGTTGAAAAGGCTAATCAAGAGAAATTGTTCTGCAAAGGTAAAAGACTTTACTCCTAACCCATAATTCTAAATCCCACATGCAAGGAGGAACCCAGTGGAAACTGTCCAGCAATTTATAGGAATGAACGGCTAACTGCAGTGTGAGCTTGTCTGAAGGTTCCAGCTGGGGAAGCACAGCTACTCGCACGCACCCTTGGCTGCAGAAGCGCCTGCCTCTGTCAGGGATGGTCATCCTCTTTGACAAAGCCTATAGATTATGCAAATGTGAAATCCAAAGTCTCTTATTTCAGCAGAATATACCCCTCAATAGTCAGACTTAAAACGGAGGATCCTAGAGGGAATTAGAAAATGTAATCTAAAATAAAAAGCATAAATATCACGATCTTCTGAAGGAGGAAGAAAATTAAAACTAAAGTACCATGTTTTTTATTGTATTTTTTTCCATTACCATTTATCCCTTTTATGCCCTCTTCTACCTCCCGCCCTGCAATCACCACACTGTAGTCCAAAAATAAACTATTAAAACAAAAGAAAAAAAATAAAGTACCATGTTAGAGAACAAAAATAGGACAGAGGGGAAATATTAGCACTTGAAATCTGTGTAACAATCACGTGGCTCTTCCTACAGAATTTGAATCTGGGCTTTTTTGTTCTGCATGTTCTGCAGATTAAAAGGAATAAATCAAAAGGCTGAGAGTGGCGAGGAGACCTTCTTTACATAACAAAACGGCATCCGCGGTTTAGCAGCTCCTACGAAGCAGATTAAGCATGTTTGACCTGGCCAGTTGATAGCTGTGCTGTGGGTATTTTTGTTCCCATTTCTCATATGGGAAAACTGAGGCAGAGAAACATTCAGTAATTTTTGTGTGTATAAATGGTAGAGTCTTATTTGTCTCTAGGCAGTATGGTTTCAGAGACTGTATTCTTTATCATTACGCAATGCCAGAAATAAGGGTGGTTTTAATAATAATAAAAAACAGAACTAGAAAACCTCACTTAATTTTTTATCAAAATTAGCTTCCTAACAGATATTTCCTAAATCGAACTGACCCTCCCTGATGTTGACCTAATTAGACAACCACAACCTTGTCCCCAGCATCTGCGCCCATCCCCCCAAACATCCCACGTTGACGGAGAATGCAAGCTTGTGGAGGCCAGTATTCTCCAAACGAAACACCAAGGCTGTTGAGGTATGCTCAGCTTTTTTCTCGCAAGCTCACAAATTAGATAAATAATTATTCCCTGGAAAATTATAATGGAATAGAGGCTGTTCTTTCGTATGGACTGGGATTTCCCACAGCTTGCTGGAAATGCTCATAGAAATAATTTAGACATGATGGGCTGGAACTTGCGACCAGAATATAGAAAAGCAAAATCATATTTTATTGAATTCTGAAATAGGAGGCAGAATAGTGCAAGGTTAGGTGCATGGGTGGTCAGAGACAGCAGACCTGGTTTGAATTTCACAGCTTGTTCGCCGTTTGGTCTTAGAAAATTTGGTTTCTCCCTCTGAGACTCAAGTTTCTTTATCTTAAAAATGGAGGCAAAAATACCTACATTTTGTAGTTGTTCTCTTTTATTAAAAGAATGCATCTTATTAGCTATGTATTCCACACCTAAGCCTTTCAGGTGAAGCAACTGACAAGGAGTTTTCTGATTGGGTACCATTCCTCCTCCATAGCTCTAAGACTCAGAAGCAAGGCCTGACTGCTTCTTGTCAATTTCGAATATTGAAGAAGTAGATTTTCTAATTAAGTCAAAATGGCAATCTCCCAAAGCTGTCTGTTTGTAAGATTGTAGGTATTTCATTTTCATTCTGTTGTCATAAAGAGGAATGTGATGAAGATGATCGCAATTGTCTCCCATTATGAGCTTGTTAATTTGTCTGCTGTAATTTTCTGAGTGTTTTCTTGGAACTCATCCAGAAATTTATAAAAGAGATCAGCTTCCATTTCATACTGCTACAGACTGTGAGACAATAACTAATTTGAGATAATAATTATTATAGCTTATGTAAACATACATAAATACAAAACAAGCTGAAAAATGCACAATGCTTTTAATTCATTGGCAAATACCATTAACCAAGATTAGGGGCCGTGTATTTTTAGCAGTGATTACTCTTGTATAAGTTGAGATAAAGGTATGGAAATGTGCAAAGATATTATTCTCATTTCATTAATCATTTGTTCAATAAATACTTATTAAGCACCTATTATGTATCAAGTACTGCTTTAAGCAGTGAGCTAGAGGGACAAAACACCTGTTCTGGAGGAATTTACATTATAAGATTAGCACACATTTGTTGAAACTTGACATGTTTCCCCTCCTAAATTATTTTTGCTCAAAGTTTATTTTTGCACTTAATCATACTTATTTTTTTCACTAATCATAGTCAGTGTTTCCATGGTGATAGTAAAAACTAGTTTACTTGTATTGTGTTACTAATTTTTAGTAAGTGATGTACCAACTTGATTCAGGAACAGGAGAGTTCATGACTACTGTTTTGATGTGATCGCTTGTATGTATTATCTGTACTCGGGAACTGTGTTACTAATGTGGTATAGTGAGTTCAGTGAGTTTTGAGTATTGGATGTATATTGTTGCCATTCTTTGAAAACTGGTAAGCATGTAATGTACACTTCACACGTCAAAATATGCGATTTACTCAAATGCCCGTTTCTCAATCCTTTCAAATGACAGAATTGTATCTTTTAATAATTTTCCACTTATTTTACTGTAGTAAAATGTTTCTCATTTATTGAGGAACAAATGTGAAAAATACTTTGTGTAAAATAGCTCTCATCTCCACCATGGTGATGAAAGGTTTATTGTTGTCTTTAGTTTATAAATGAGTAAATGAAGGGTCACAGTTATTATATCACTTGCCCAAGGTCACACAACTCAAATGTGGCAGGTCCAAAATTCAAATCCCGATCTGTATAGATTAATTCACTGTCCTACAACACTATTTTACTGCCTTTAAAAACTTGAATGTGCATTTGGAGACAGCTTCTTAAGGTCTCTGGCAGAGGTTGACAGATTTTCTAAGTGTTCATTATATGGAAGAGATACCAAATATGCAATTTAAAAAGAAAAGTGCATATATTTTACAAACCCACAGCGACATCCAATGAAACAAATTTCTTTAACCTAAAATATTTGCAAAAAATTATTTAACTGTATTATGAGACACATTCATAATGAACAGGTGCTACTTCAAATAAGCTTGGTATTGCTGTTGTTATATTAGAATCAATTAGTCTTTAAATTTTGTTTGATATGTAGCACAGAGTCATCAGTAATCCTTTTTATATTTCTGTGTAACAGATTCATTTTTAATTCCTCTGATATAATTTCAAACTTTCAGAAATGATGCAAGAATAGCACAGAAACCCTCATATACTATTTAACCAGATTCACCAGTTTTTAAAATTTTGTCACCTTTTTTAAAATCTGGTGTTTGAGAGTATGTCTAGAAATCTTGCATTTAACTCTTCAATATCCAGGGCATTGCTAGACAGACTGGGCTGAAGAGAACTCTGTGAGTCAGGTATTGAATATCTTTAGCAAGTAAGGGGTACATATTAGTGATCAAGAGAACTAGGAATGTACAACTGACTAGTATTATTATCAGAATTTCTAGAAACAATGGTTTCTATATCCTTGGATATGCCCTGCTATTCTGTCTTTATTGACCTTGTCCTTCATTGACAGGGTAGAACTTCAGCCACCGCTCTGATGGGCTATGCTTTAGATCTCCACCTTTACAAAACATTTTTATTGCTAAGCAGACAAATCCAGATGTTCCTTTCTGATCACAACTTGACAGCTTTCTTCCTACCAACCTATCTCTTTCTGTCTTCTTCCTTCCCGATATTCCTTAGATCCCTTGGCTAATCACATTCATAAACATTCGCCTAAACTTTTCCCATCGTCTTTCTGTTTCATCAATCTGGTAAAACCTCCAAACTGGGTAAATCCAACAAACTACTTTCTCTGTGTTTAATCTCATGTTCTTGTCAGAAGTGAAAAAAATTATTGCTATAAATTCATGGTCTTCATCTTCATGTACAGTCTCTTCAGTGCCAGGCGAGAGTAGTCACAGTCTCCCTTCCTTCACCGTGACCATTGAAAATCTTGTTTTACTGGTTCTTGGTCATATCTGGTGATTACCTTGTTTCTCTTCTGCAATGTCAATCTCTACCTTTCTGCAGAATCCTTCCCATTAACATGTAACCAGCTATATTCTCACATGGGGAGGGAGCCACTTCTGTAGCCCCTCCTAGTTCAAGGTTTTCAAGTGTATCTCTCCAGATATCCTTAGGTAAAGCTTCCAGAGCCCACTTTTCCCTTATTAGAAGTATAGTGTAGCAGTTTTGCCAGGAGTAGAAATTCGACCTTTCATGAAGTTCTGTTGTTCTAAAGAGCAGGTCCTGAGCCTCCTTCTCCATACAATTAGCTCTCAAATTACTGAAAGTGAGTGATTATTTACAATCCAACAAAGAAATTTTCTGGCTTTCAATTCTTTATTTAAACTGGTGACCAGTTGCCCTGAATTTGTCATTTTTCCCCCTGCAAAGTTTCACTGGCACTCAGCAACAACCATTCCATGGCAGAGTCTTTACTAGTGCTGTTCCTCCAGTATCTCTCAAACGCACCCTCCCTAGTCCGTGTCTGGGTCCATGCACCGCAGGAAAAGGTATGAATTACACTCCGACAGTGTGTCAGAGATGATCAGTCTCACACCCATCACCAGTGATGTGGGCCATTGTTATCTGTCGGTGGAAAATCCAGCTTTGAATTCCATAGAATCAGCTTTCTAAGATCATTCCCACTACAAATTTTCCGACTCAACCCTAGGAACAGAATGGGCAACAGGGTCAGCTGTACATACTATTTTGAAAGAGTGCTTTAAAAAAAAAATCAGCCAGGGAGTGAGAGAAGCAAAATATCAAAGGGGAAAAAACTAAGCAAGAATAAAGTCTGGACCTGGCCTAATTCATGGAGGGGATCAGGCCATAAAGATATCCCCAGCTTACGGTAAGAAGGCTGTTCTTTCATCAGTTGACCATTAACTGTGGGTGGCCCCAAATGTGAGATGCCATGGCTCCGTGCAGTCCTCCGGAGAGGGGAGTAGCTCTCCGCAGTGGACCCCGGGGCGAGGAGGCACAGGAGCCTGTTAAAAGACGGAGCACCAGTGCTGTGGCTACGTGGATAAACCTCAGTAACACCAGGCTGAGAGTGGAGAAAATAAATACCATATAGCACATATTCATGATTCCATTTCTGTGAAATTTAGAACAGACAAAATGAATCTATGGTCAGAATGGTAGTTACTGCCAGGTGAGGAAAATAGGACTTAAGAAAAAATGGGACTTTAAGTAATGAAAACATGGTACAGCCTTATTTTTAGTGTTCCAGAATCAGGTATGGATGTGATGGGCTGTGTATGGGAGATCCAGAAAAAATGTTAAATATTTGGCTCCTGGCTCAAAATAGGATTAAAGATTTGTGCACACCATGGAAAACAGGAATTCTATGAATTGAGAAAGGTCATTTTTACCATTATTACTTCACCTAAATGGTGACATAGATCTCTTTCTTGGTTGTTTTCTTCTAATTTAGCAACATGTTACTTAACCCTACACCTAGTATGCTCCTATTGGGTGTAAGATATTTCCTTTTTCTTTAATTTTTTTTTAAATTACTTTATTGTTGTTCAATTACAGTTTGCATTCCCCCCCCACTTACTGCTTTATGTTTTTTATTCTTCTGCTTTTCTAACTAATAATTTAGAAAAATTTTCTCTAGCCCAGTGTTTGTTTCAGATTTTTTTCTAACACTATATTGCCTTGCATGAACTATGATGACTTTGAATAAGCCTTATGAGAACCACTCCTTATAAAAACAATTTATATGGTTATGAATACATCACTTAATTTTAAGCATCCAGCTTAAACAACTCATGGTTTTCGCCTGGGACTCTGACCTCACTCAGAGCCATGTATGTCAGAATCATCGAATCAGACATGTACAGTGTATAAAAGTGTCTATCCACAAAGCCTTTATTTATCCCTCACACTGTTCTAATGTTGATTGAGTATATGGATACCACAAACTTTATTTTTTTACCAAAACATTTATTTCAGCCACTCCATATATGCACACCATTAGTATCAGCGTATGCATCATGCAGTTGCTTTCAGACAAAACAACTACAAAGTGGTGATGAAAAGAGGAACAATGCAGAGCTCACACATTATCACACTGCGTGAGAAATGCCACTGTCATGTGCAGCAGGCACATGTGTTAAGGTTCACTGGTTGCTTTTCAGAATCTTTTTTCTGATTTTGAAGAAATATAAAATAAAGATTTTAAGTAAGAACTATAAGGTAAGAGTAAGAATTATAAAAATAACTTAAGGTCACCTTTGCTGTTTTGGTATAGATGCATAAATTTCTACTGAGAAAAGACTTGAGAAATATTCTGAAAGCAAATAACAAAGACAGAGCTTTTTATAGTACCTATGATTATGTTGATTTCTGGCAGCTCTCAATTATAACTGATGTCCACTATAATCCTGACTGATGTGTAACGCCAATCATTTCCAATAATTTTGGTTTAACAAAGGAAAAGTTCTCACGGAACTGTGTTTACCTGGTTGACAGCCGCTTTTGAAGTGTACCTAATTGAGATTCTACTTTTGACTTGTCTTTTTGTGTCTTTTAGTATTTTCATTGTATCCTGCTCTCTGTTCCCCCACTTCCAGTTTTTTAAATGCCCTTCTCAACTTCATGTAAACTGTACACGTGGAAAATGTGACATCCCAGACTTCAGAAAAATATCTATTTGCCTATCAACAAACAGATGACAAGTAAAATTAGAATTTTAAGTTTTGGTTTCTTATTTCCCTTTTATATGTGTTTTTATATGTGTAGTTATTTAAATATGCATGCACATGTGCATTTATATAGGTGTCTATGTATATAGATGGAGTGCATGCATGTGCAGATGCGAGAGAGGGGGGATCGGTTGTAAGGGATATGGGGGGAATTAAATTTTTCCTTTTTTAAAATTTGATGAGGTATTGTTGTCATTTTTCTACCTGACTACTCAATGATTATGGCCATAAATAACATGTTTTTCTTGCTTGGAAACACTGGTGGAGCCTTGAAGTGTTTTTTATCTGCAGCAATTCACAATATGTTTTTGTAGTTTTGTATTACCAACACCTTTAGTTGTGTGTTGTTTGAGATAAATACCATTGGAAGCCCCAATAAAGAAACATTATAAAAAAATCCTAAGAGATAGAGAAAGATAGATGGATGATAGATAGATAGATAAATAGATGCTAGAGATATTAGTGGCTCTGATACATTCAAAGTCTGTAGTGCTAATTTGGTACAAAGTCAAAGACACTGTTGGGACTAGTCGGGATTTCCATTGTGACACAGGTAAAAGATTAAGTCTCTTCCTTCTGTGCGATGTGGTCTTTGGAATTTATTTATTTATTTGGCATCTAAGTTTGAGCCTTTCTCTCTTAGATCTCCAGTCCTTAGGTAATTTTGCCATAGTAAGAAGATACTCAAAAATCTCGAGGGCTTATGACACAAGTATTTATTTCCTGTTTGCCCTCCACGATTGCTGGCGGTTGGCTGCGCCTTTGTTCCACATCGCCTGCACTCGGGACCCAAGGATGTGGGTACAGCCACTATCTCAAACATTGTGTTCTTATGGAAGAGAGAAAAAGAATATAGTTCCTTGATGGACTCTTACAGCTTCTGCTGAGAAATCTTACCTGTCACTTCTGATCATGTTTCATTGCCCTAAGCAAGTCATATAGCCAGGTCTGGCTTAACTGGTGTGGGAAAATATAATGATTCCTTAGGGAGAGCAATGAAGAGTATTTGTTGTTATGATACAATTGTCAGTGTGCCCTTTACATTCTGAAACAAAAAATAAACAAAAGACTTGAAGCTTCTTTCCACTTAGCAAGGTGTCTATTTTAAGCCGATGGGGGAAAAAAAGCTTGAGAATCATGTGCTCTTTACTTGTTGCTAAGTTAAAATAACTTACAGTCTAACCCATTGTCAGATGTCAGAAGAAATTTATGTGGTAATAAACATTCAATGTTGCCCATTATTACCTCTGCATACCTTTCTCATAAACCTTCAGCCGTGGGTGGAAATTAGGAAGATTTTTCTCCTTTGACTTTGGAAATACAACTAATCTAAATTACTATCTAATTTGGCTTTGCTGGAGAATCCTAGTTTTGCTTTTCCTCAGACAAAGTGAAATGCTGTCTTAGGCTGGCTTCTTCAGAAAGCAGACTCTGAGATGAAGATTTGTGTCCATGGAGTTTGTGGGGGAGAACGCTTGGAACTGCCACATGTGGGTGGGGTAAGAAAGCCTCGCTGGGCAGAGGGAGGGGCTGAACTGCAATGCAGCCTTAACCTGGGGCCTCAGTTCATCTTACAGGAAGGTCCGGAGCTAAGATAATTCTTCAGAGTTGTCTTACATGGGGAAGGGAGCCAGGCTATATACTGACATATGCTACCCCTAGAGAAGGGTAATAGACTTGCAAAGAAGCTCTCTTCTACTTAGGGAAATTTCCAGAGACAAACTCAGCTAAAGCTCTCACCACTACTGGTGAGAGAATCTGGGTGGCACACCCCAGCATCACTATGATTGGCAGTTCCATTTTACAGGTGGACCATTGAGAACCTGTGTTGTCCAAACCTTCAACCGCAGAGGACAAAGCAGCTAGAGGCCTCTACCTGCCTTTCACTGCCTCACACCAAGTCAAATGGCCTGCAAGAGTTCCTGGGAAGGAGAGGAGACACATGTATTTATTGAGTGTTAGTAGTCTCAAACACTCCCTGATTCACTAAGTGATACTTTTTGGTGACTGAAACTTGTTTTTATCAATAAATGTATTTATTGTACAGTTGAAATTTATGTAACATTCTTCCAAGTTTGGAAACTGGGTCATTTATTTGGATTTGTTCTGTTTTAGGGTTGCTCTATATAGAGGTAATAGATATTTTATGCATCGCTTCTCTCTTTGTGATTCAGAAAATTGCTTCATGCCATCTGTAGCCACGGAGAAAACAAGTAGCTCTCATTCTGAAACCTCGTAAGTTGCCAATATCATACTACAATGAATTGGAAGAATATAGTAGCAATTTTCGTTAGGTTATAGTTTTATCTGCAACATGGAAGTTTGTTTTATTCACATAACAGTTGGTAAGTAGAAGGTCCAGGTTGGCAGGTGTGCTCCATGAAGTCCAGGGGCCCAGGCTCCTCTGGTAGTTTCTCTGCAGTCCTTAGAATGTTACCCTTGTCTGCAGGTTCCAACATGACTCTCTGCCCAATCCACGTTTAAAGTAGCAAGTCAAAGAAGGAAGACAAAAAGGCCGTCTTCCCTTTCTGTCTGGACACACGGGAAGTTGCATTTACTGATCCCTTTGGGCAGGATTTAAGCATTTAACCACTCCTAGCTGAGCACTGAAGTCTTTACTCTTAGGCTGTCTGTCATGAGCCCAAGAAGAGATGAAAGGATAGTGTGGGCTAACTATTTCATCTGCCATAGTGTCGTGGAACCTGTCTGTTAATACTGGGAAGGGGACTTGCTTAGGGCAGGGGTCTCTGTTTTCTTCCATTCTAAAGAATGGGAGAAAGGCATGCATTCCTCTCTCTTTGGGGCGGGGCTGTAGGGAATCTGCTTGCTTGAGATGAGATCACTTTCTGTGAAACTACTCATTAGAGCATAAAATAAGCTGATGGCATTTTTGTTCCAACTTAAAAGTAGGAGGTTAATTCAAGTGCATTTATTTTCTTTTAATTTATTTTTTTAATTTTTAAATTACAGTTGAAGCACAATATTATATTAGTTTCAGGTGTACAAGCTCATGATCAGATGTTTATATAACTTATCAAGTGATCACCCCAATAAATCTAGTACTCAGCTGATACAATATATGTTTTACAATACCATTGACTATGTTCCCTATGCTGTGCTTTACTTCCCCATGACTACTCTGTAACTGCCAATTTGCACTTCTAAATCCCTTCACCTTTTTCATCGAGGCCCCCAACCCCACTCCTGTCTGACAACTGTCAAAATGTTCTCTGTATGTATAAGTCTGTTTTTGTTCTTCTTGTTCATTTATTTTGTTTTTTAGATTCCACATACAAGTAAAATCACCTTCACATGCATTTAGAATGTAATTTTTTCATCAATATTTTTATACTTTTAAAGTAGCACATAAATGTGTGTTATTCCTAGGCCAGAATCTATGATTTCTGGCATTCAAATTTAAATTGACATCTACCGTGTGACTTGTAGAGTGGTAAGCACGTGATGTTTGTGTCTGTCCAGGGAGCTGGAGAGTCGGCTAAAACATCACTGACGCTGGGTGTTGATGTTATTTGGTGTTACGCATTGAAAAGGGGCCGAATGTGTATATATGTATCTCATTTCACATGCCAACAAAAGTGATGTCAGTAAAAATTGTGTTTTTGCTCTTTCACTTCAGATATGTGTAAGTTACTGACCTTGGCATTATTGAAACAATTCCAAACTAGAAGAAATAAATCAGTAGTTTTTAAGTTAGCATGTGCACCTTGTAGAACACTACCTTGTAAAACACTAATATTCAAATGTATCCAACTTGTTCCTAGAAATAACTGTTTTTATAAATCAAATATAAATCCCCAAATTCTTTTTTAGAACTCAAAAAATTTTTTGAAGAAGCAACTTTTCAAGTTTGAAAGTAGCTTTTCTGTATTCTTGAGCCAGTTCTGACACAGCCGGGGTTCCTGTGGGTGCCCATACTGTGGGAGCCCTGTGGACAAATCCTGCTGTGTATTTGCTGACATTCACTGGATTTTCTTGGAAGTTCAATAATATGATTAATATGATTTCTCCTGAAAAAAAAAATGACCTACTTGTGCTCCAGAAGTCTGTGGGGACTTGTGGGAAAGTTGGAAAGAGTCAGCCTTTCATACCTCAGATACCTGTTATCTTTAGTCACTACACCAAATACCAGCTTTTTAAATAATCAATACACTGCGCGGGCAGCCACTTTCTTTTTTCTTCAGCCCCTGCCACCACACTCCTTTCTCTAAAATGCTTCTCTTTTGCCTTTTGAAGTCCTCATTCTGCGGGGCAAACTTCTTGTATTGTTCTCTAAATGTTCCCGCCTTCACTGAATCTTAGCTCCCAAAAGACTGCGTTCCTTGTAGGTATTTTAGTTAATGTTACTCATATCCTTCATGCCAAATAGCTTAGTATTGGGAGTGGGGGGAGGTCTTCAGCACTCTCATAATCTAGGGGCTGTGATTTTATTTTTTCTCAAACTCTTAAATATACAGCAACAACCGCATTTGTTAGAAGATGAGGCCGGCTAGCTGTCCATCTGGCTTCCTTGCCTCATTTCAAGATTTTCTGACCTCCAGAATATTCCCTACCACTCAAAGGACTGAGATGCCCACCTACGGTCTTTCTCTCTGAGCAGTGTCCTTGACTTCACATCTTCCAATGTCAAGTCAATCTCATATTTGGATTTCTCTGGAAGAGAAATCTATTCACTGAGTACAGTATTCTACTTTATACTCCCAAGATCCACCTTGGGTATTTTTCTTCTCCATAATTATGTCATTTCTAAGTTATTATTTTAAAATATTCTGCTTTATAGCCATAAGCAGCTAAGCTTTCAACTTTCTCATCCTGAAGGAAAATGTACCACATTTGAAGAATTTCATCTTTTAAATCAGTCAGAATTGAGTTCGGATTTCAGTTTTGGATTTTTTAACAGTGTATTCCTTGGTAGCTTAGTTAATGAAACCGGGCTTTAGTTTTCTGAGTAATAGTTAAGATATGGCAGTCCAGTTTTAAACCTAGCTACACACTTCAGATTCCTTAACCTTTTGATGGCACTTAATATAAAGAAGCACATTTTTCTACCTCTTTAAGATTAAACATTAAGGATCACTTTCTTGTTCCTTCCTTCAGTTCTCGCACCCAGAATGGAAAGACAGCAGGTCCTTAGCAGGAGCACATGCTGTACAAGTGTACCTGTGTGTGATACTCAACACACGTTAAGGAATTAGAAGTATTATATGTGTTGATATTGAAAGGTTGCAGGAGCCCAGGTTGCTGAATTTTCCTCTTTTGTTCAGCAGAGGACCAGCACTAGCAGAATTATTGTAGGAACCAGATAACCATTAAGGGCAAGGTCCCTGGAACATATTAGATGGACAATAAAGGCATTACTCTTTATTATTCCGACTACAAATGCTTTTCACCCCTTTTGAGATGGGAGGTTTCCTACTCTCTCCTGGCTATGAGCACACGTTTATCTTCCCCTTTCTTTAGCATAGATCCAATGGCTCATCACCTCAGCTATTCTCTTGCCAACGCCAACAAAACCGTTGCCCTCTTGTCATTTTCTCCCATCCTCCTGACAAAGAAAAATCATGTCTCAATGAATTATCTATCTTTCCTGTTACTGAAGGTTTCTATTGACTGCTGGAAAAGTGATGCAATAATGCAAACTTCCATCACAATGAATCTGTGATTTCTGGCATTAACTGTGCTATTCAAACTACCTGAAAGTTATATCCTTTTAAAAATATATATTTATTTTTTATTGAACTTTTTGGTGTTGTGTTGGTCAACAAAATTATATAGGTTTCAATTACACAGTTCAGTTGTACAATACATTATTTGCACACTGCTTTGTGCACTTACCATCCAAAGTCTAGTCTCCTTCCCTCACCATTTACCCTTGTTTACCCTCCTCCACAAGCCCCCACCCCCTCTTCACTCTGGTAATCACCACGCTGCTGTCTGTGTCCATGAGGTTTTCCTTTTCTTTTCTTTTTTTTTGGTTAAGTATTCTGCTTCTCCATTTTCTGCAGCAATTTTAAAAGAAATCACTCTTGTTGTTACAATCTTCCATACCCCTTTCAGAACACAGCTTAGTTCAGAGATCTGCCCTTAACTTCCTTGCCCTTCCTGCCCTAACTACCTTGTCTTAAAATGACACAAATTTACACCCACATTTTTCTCCTTACATTCTATCTCTATTTAAATAATTATTTTTCCTATTATTTAAGACAGTAGTGAATTCCATTTAGTAAATGAACTCTGCTTCATGAGTAATCGTTTTTCCCTCTAGTGCTTCCAAGTTTTCTTCTCTACTAGCCTCCTCTCATTCTATTTGAAATACACTTAAGTCTTCTGCCCACCAGCCCCTCTCCTTGCCTCATCCCTCACTCTGTGTCCACTATGTCACCTCCTTGAATGTGTATTAACTCCTTCTTCTTTCCCTCTTCACTGTTCATTCATACATAAATTTTGAAATGTTATTTGTGCTCCACTCCCACCAGCTCCTATGAATCTGCTTTGACTAATGCCCTAAGGTGCCAAACACAGTAGATGTATTTGGGTCTGTGTAATCTTTGCCTTAGGTTAGCATTTGTTAATATTTATCACTCTTTCTTATACAAATTTTTTTCTTGACTTGAATTTCATAAGCCTTCATTTTCTTGATTTTCTTCCGGTATCTTTTAATGTTCTTTGCTACTTTCTCTTTCTTAAGACTGGCCTTGTTTCCCTCCCTGATATTGTTTTCTGGTTCAAATAAAATCCAAACTCCCCTGAGCATGGCATTTACAAGCTCATTGTGATCTATTCCTACTGATCTCTCTGTCTTCATTTCTATTGTCCTTAACTCCCTCACGAAAAGTATTTACTTTAATCATGCTAAGCAAACTATTCTTTTTCTCTAGTCTTTATACATCCTTTCCCTCCGCTTGGAACACTCCTGCCTCACTCTTTGCCTTCATGTCTCACTGGCTTTTCATGCTGACTTTCCTGACATCTCTGTCATGGGTTTGGTGCCTTGTTCTGTGCCTGAGGGCATGCTGTCCTTGCTTATGACTGGCTGTCCT